>JAQIXS010002508.1:0-22468 GCA_034700785.1 Rossiulus vilnensis
ACATGTGTGAACATTCACAACAAATGACATAATGTGTACTGGATATCGGATGTTTGCACTGAAGACGTCAATATTATGTGACCTCCTCCCTCCCACCAGCAGGTTTTTCCAAACTCCCTTTCTCGTCATATGTAGCACGTCAGCATCACTTGGGCTTTTTCATTTGCTTCTACCAATCAACACATGGATGCCAAATAGTGTGGCTTTATTTTGCGCAGCCAATATGCCCTTTCGCTTCCCTGTGGAACTTGAAAAGCTCCTGATTCATGCACTTGTTTTATTATTACATCATTAACGACCACTTTTGTTGCGATGCTAAAATGCGATCGAAAACAAGAATGATAACAGAAGCCTGTGGCAACTATTAGAGTCTGACGATGTAGCGATTCAAAAGCCGCTAATGGGAAAACAATGCATATGGGCCTGCTTGCAAACAAGTTAAAAGTTCCATGTTCAATGAATTCTTTGTTCATAATTGTAAAGAAAATTTCCAGGAAAGAATCCATTGTTGGCGAGCAGAACATGCAAAATGAACAATGGCAAAGGCGTGCATTTGTGCAGCAGATTACACGTTGGGTGCTGATGGTAATTGTGATTGCGCGTTTGTCTCTGACAATGCAGGGCCAAGCATGTAATAGTAGGATTTGGACCTGGCGGGCTTCCTTTCAGATTTGCAGATTAACTCTATCTGGACAAACGCGACGAGCTTCAGGTCAGCACGCATTATGCTGGGTCACTCTGGCATTAGGACCACTTAGCAGCGCCAGCATTCGCCAATTAACAGAGAAACAATGAACGGGGCTATCCGGCCAATAAATGCAGATTATGGAATAAGCCATGTGCAACGTTCAGTGATTACGCAGAAATCAGTTCGGCGGTTTCAAGTTAAATGCATTAAACTTTACTATAGCATCATAATCCTTTATAGGCTTGAAGAATCTTTGATAAACCCGCCTTCGCAGAAATCGCCACCAGCAATAGATAAGAAAACAAAATAATCCAAAAATCATCTACTTGCCTTGCTGGCTCAAAACTCAACAACACACAGTGTATCTGTACGCCTACAGAGAAATGCTTGTCTGTTTGACATTTTGCCATAATGCATTTTCGCAGTTTGGAAGGCATCGATTAAAATGGTTGTTCCTGTGCACTACGTTCCAGGCAACATCCTGCTGTTTTAAGAATCCGCTGAGCATGATCAGATGGATTTGGCTTGGTCTGGGCAATGCCAGGTATATCCCAGCTAGTGTGCTAATAATTGAGCATCCCGCAATGTCTGTTTAACCATCGCAGATAACTTTTTAACGATACCAAACCATAACGTCTAAAGTGCCGAATCATCATCATCATCATCATCATCATCATCCTACTCCCCTCTCTAGGAGCCATTCCACACCTGCTTTAGCGATAATAAAGCCAATGGGATATCCTTAGGCCATGGGAAGTGAAAATCAACGCAATGCTATTGTGTGACACATATACAGTTTTAGGAAAACTTGCGAAATTAAACTTCAATCGTTATCTATATTTACCACGAAACTATGCACAGTTTTCGTTCCCTAAAAAGTATGATTTTTGGGCACTTAATACGTTATGGTTGGGCACCGTTCATTTACACTAGGTTCATTAGAGTACAGTAACTAGAGTACAGTTAGGTGTACAGTAAATGCAAAACACTGATCCATAAATCAAACATGCCACAAAAATTAATTATAGTGTAGCTATAAATAGGAGTGCACTTGCAGAAGTATATTGCATAGATAGATATTCCATTGACATTGTCATAGTCAATATTCATTATCAACAAACTTCAATTGTCAGCATGCATCACACTGTAAGTACCCCAATGATGGGGGTTGTATGTTCCGGGGGTTTGTGCTGTGCCGGTAATTGACGTTGACGTAAGCTTGTATAACCGACCATATTTGGGTTATTTTGGACTTCAAAACTTGAACCGTAAAACAAAATTTCATGTAGTACCCTTAAAATATTTATTGCTCAATACTACATGTAGGGGATTCATGTTGCTAGGACACAATTTTTCATCTAAAGATAATTTAAATCGATTGGTTTATTTTCTCCAACAAAATGGAAAAGGCGGTTTTTGTTAAACCAATATTTTTGAAACAATACCATGATCAATGAAAAGGTGCTGAATTTAGAAGAGTCCTCAACCATAAGATTGCTTGTCTTTGTTAAAATGGCAAAACCCTGACGGCATCTTGACATAGGGCTTTAAAGACCATTACATGCTCTTGCTCTCAGAATTTCGACTATAATCCGATTATCCAATGATTAATTTGATTGATCAGGTTTCTACAGCAAAAATTCGGTTTGTAGTATTCTGATCACGACCATGTCTAAAAATGCTATCAGCGAAATCTAACTTCCTCCTAATTCCAAATAATGTATGTACATCCCAAATGTACATGCAATTCCAATGATTTTTATCGCTTCTGAATAGGGAGCAAAGAAGCACTCGCAATAATAGTAAAACTTGCTGGCCATAAACCCAGAGTCACAAAATGCATCGCAATTTCCAAAATCAATCTTGCGTTAGAGATCGCGAAAAACATTTCGAGCCCTATGATTTCACTGTGGTTAAACTCCGAATTAATTGAAGTTTAAGCAAATTCCCAGTGTGATAAAAGTCCGTACTGCCTATAAAGGATGATGACTAATGTCACGCTCCCCAAAGCATCAACGAATGCTGGTATTTAATGCAGTTTAATTGACACGTTTACTATCAACTCATAGTCATTTAATAAGAGTTAACATGCATTAAATCGACATCATTTATGGAGAGCTCTTTATGGGGAACTAATCAATAACGCTAGAGCAGAAAATTGAGCAAGCTCGCGAGCTTTTTAATTAAACATAACTGCACTAGATGATGCAACGTTTTTCTAGTTTTACGCATGTTACCCCAACGGGCAATAAACCCACACAGGCGTCGAAAAATAACTATTTGCAATGATGCATAGTTTTAAGGTTGTTTCATAAAGCTGAACCATGTTAATTTGTATTTCTTAACACCGTCTTAAATTACCTAAATTTCATTACACGATGCAGACGCTTGCATGACTACAATTGATCGAATTCAATATTGCTTTCCGTCAGTTTATTACAAGTTTATACAACAGCAAATGCTTAACGTTATATGTTTCTTAATTGAAATTGGTGACTAAAATGGCAGATAATCATGAAAGAATCCTGCATCTAGTCAAGCTAAACAGAGGAAATTAGAAATACATTACCAAACGCAATCACGGCATTAACCAAATTGTATCAAACTCATTTATACAGATATAAATGCAGAACAGAAAAAAATGAAAACACCATTTCTGCATTTAATAAAAAGTTTCATGATTGATCACCTAATGATTTGAGTAATCACGTAAGAACGTGTGTTCAAGGTTGTTACATTACAACACAGTCATTTGTTACCACGCTTGACATTGACAATCTTGAGCTATCCCAGAAAATTAATTTTATGTTAACATGGTAATTTAAGGGTATAGTTGCCCACTTCATCGATTTAGTTAATGTATGTCAAAAACAATGCTCGCAACATCATCACACTAACAATTTTAACTAAATAAACTGTTTATTTTAATATTAAATGAGAATATTTGGCTGGCATTTATATATTGGCCATGCACTGATTACTTAAAAAACTGCATGGGATCAATCACCACAATCTTGCCATAGTAATGGATTAATTAGTTCGATATTTTCATTGGTATTATTGTCGATCATCACCGGGGACTCCTACTGCTTCTCCTTAACTTCGATAACCTTTGCAATGTTTTCACTTGCTTCATCAAATCACAAGTTGTATTTGCAGGCGATATTGCTGCTGAAACAAACTAAGGATTATAGTTAAAAAGTGCTCATCGGGCAATTAGTGGAGAAATTATCAAACAATCACAAAGATGGTAGCACCAGTCATTGTAATCTACTTATGAAACTCTTGAACTCATTTGAATCCATACTACAGGCTTTTATTGGATAACGCTTGCATGCCATTGGAGGTTGGAAGGCACTTTCAAGGTATAGCCTTAAGCCATTGAAAATCTGATTTAGCTATGTTGGTGACCATCTAGTGACCCAGAGAATGTGTTATTATGTTGTTAACATGGATGTCATCCCTATAGTCCATATCAACTGCGTCTTGCCACTGGTCCAAATTGAACATTGGTTTTGTTTTCGTACAATGTGGTGTCTTCAGCAGCACCCACAATGGGATGGATCGATTACAAAACCATGCATAGAGGAATCATTCGAAGACTGGCCTCTTGGGCACGTGGCCTCGGCATCGTGCTGCCCTGATAAGTACATTTCCGGTTGTTCTGAAACGATCGATTGCCACAAAGATGAAAGATCGAAGTTGCCCAACAAGCCTGCATCGTCACTGGCGTGACTGCATGAGAAAGTTCAGATTTTTCAGTGTTTGGTTCTTATTTAAAGGCGCGTTTGGGTGGAACAGAAGAAACATTGTAGGACGTCATCTTGCGAGTGCGTTATCGGCCACCGCTTCCTCCGAATCCAATCTCGTTCGAAGGTCCACAGTGTGTTACAGGAAACGTCTGCGTGATCAAGCCCCTCAACCACCGATAGCGGCACGGAGCCATGATGCTTACGATAATTGCCATCTGCAGAACTGGAATGTTCGATGGAATTCTTCTTTCATCTTCTGTGCTCGCCGGACGGGCTTTTTGACAACAACAAAATCAGGCAGGAAGAACGAAGTTCAATAAAAAGCCTACGAGGAAATTGGCCCATGGAGAGCGGAGGAGTTGGTCCAACATCAATTCTCCTTTCAGGCTCAAGCGCACCGCAAAATGACGCACGAACATATTAAAAATATTAAATGAAGGCAATTTTCTTTAAAGGAAAGAATCAATATCCTGAATGGGAAGTTTGTGGTTTTGCAGATGCCGCAGAGGCATTTCAGCTGTAACAATATTCAGAGTAAGAAAAGGTTAACAGCTATTAAAATGGATTAGTAGGTCTACATGTAATTTGCTGCATCAAAAAGAAACGGAGTAGATAGCTTTACCCTAATGGAAAATGAACAATGAAAAGAAACACAGTAACTGCATTTGATTATATTTCGAGAAAACGGGAGATCGAGCGATTTATTCTCCATTTATAATCATTGTAGGCTATGATGGCTGTTTTACAAAGATTTATTTTGGGTTAACGGAGTGCATAACTGCATTATCACACTGTTAAAAGATAGTAATAATCATAGTAAATGCAAATATGCTATTAAATAAATATTCAAAAAAATCAGATACTGTGTTTCTCCTTAGGGCAGCCGAGCTATGGCATATACAGTGTATAACCCCACACATAGCCATATTCATTTTTTTACACCCAGGTACTGGAACAAGCTGGACTCGTGGTTAGCTATTCCATGACAACTTGTGATAACTAAATTTAAGAACGTCATTGACAGATTTCTAAAATTAAGGATGTGTTAAGTTGTGCTGCCTCCGATTAGCCAATCTAATTGAAATTTGATGCGAAATGTTACCAGGGTGTTGGAGATGCAAAAAACAGCAGCGTTGTCAACAAAAGAATAAAAAGAATGAAAATTGAAACAAAATAACTATCAGTCTCATCAACAATGATAAACTAGGCAAAAGCCTAGTGAGATGCTGTTATTGTTACGATTATTATTATTGTGATCAGAGTATGCAAGGGTTACTAATCGGTATTATTAAATCATATTTATGAGTGTGGTAACAGTGGTAAATTTGTATTTATACAAATATTCCTGAAAACAAAAATGTACATTTAGTAAAATATGATAGATCTTGCATATGCACATATGATGTAAAGGACACTCCCTTCGAAGGCTACTTTCCAGGCAGATATTAATATTTTGCAATGACATGAAATAAGGTTTATATTTGCATCCACTTCAGTGCAGATTATCATCGAGCGTTTCCATGCGGTTTTTGGCCCTAATCTGCTTTGGCATAAATTTGGACATTTTTTAAGGATGGAAGTTCCCTCGCAGCAATCCATTTCACCTCCTTGTCAAATTCATCATAAAACCAATGCAGCGTTACGAATTCTGTCATATCTCTAAATGCTTTTTTTTTGGTGCGAAGCACATTGCAACATTAACTTAATTTTTCTAGGAATAAATATTGGCATAGAACAACTTGAGGAAGTTTTCCTAGTAAGTTAAGTCTAGACGGATTTTGACGAAGGCATTTCAATTAAGAAACATGTGTCAGACTCCCATGACGATCATTACAGACATGTTCTCTGTGCATAATATAGTTCATCAGCGTTGGAGATGCGTATATGGAAGAAAGCTTTAAAAGGAACCTGAACCTTCATACTGGTTGGATTTTGTTTCCACAATATGGTGAATATCCGACTCTGCACAGTGCCATTTATGGACTAAGGAAGAAAATCCCATCGGTATTTTTTTTTTTTAAATTAGATCCCATGCAACCGATAAAATCGGTTGTAGAACATCGTGTTGTTCTAATAATTTAGAAAGTTATTCAAAAGTTTCAAAAGATTTTACTTTTGCAAAACTCACGTTTTAAACCCCAACAACTGTAAAATGCAGTACGAATCGATATAACTCATTATCATCCGCCAAATAAATGCAAATATCGTACTGTTTTACACAGGAGACGACATTTTCGAACAAATAGATCTCAACTGACGTACGTTAGAACTTGCAATAGTTTGAACAATGCTTTACATGCTTTAATTTTAATCCACTAATGAGTAATGTCATATGCCACTTCCATCATGCTTTCCTTAAACGGTGCTGAACGTTACGCAATTAAAGACAATTTATGAGGTAATTAGCATATCGTCTTACCTGGCAATCCTCATCCCTAAAGAACGTCCAACTTAGCTTCTTGCCAGTTCAAATATCGGGCTGGAAAGTGAAGACTGACACATGCAACCAATGGCTGCCGATGTTAAGTTGCACAGTTCATTCACACAATCTCGGCATTATCGTTTCGAATGAAGTCTTTTCCAGGCAGACACCGCCAATTATATCGCGAAAAGTGCTCTGTGGTCATCGATGGACCGGCCACACAGACCTCTGAAGCATTTCGTTCACGCTCATTAGTACTACCATAAATTCAAACACCTGGATCTGGTCAATTCCCAGTACTCGAGAATGTGAGGCTCACGCTCTTCTTGGATCCATAAATCTCGTTAATTACACGGCTGCTATTTTTTTCCATTGAATCGTCAAACCTGAAATAAATCGGAAAATGGTTAGCTGTAACAAACACGAGTAAAGAAAATCTTTTTGAATCTTTAATAAAACCGTAATATTATCATCAGCAGTTTTGCTGGCGTAGTTCTTCTGAGAAGGCACAAGATTAAAAAAACCTCAAAAAGTTCAATAATTTTAATTTTAATTCTACGTTGCGAAATGTTAGCATCTCATCAGGGAAAGGTTGCGTAGGGCCTATATTGGAGTACGAAAATAGAAGTCATAAAATAAAAGTGCATGTATTATTTATATTTCTTACTAGGTAGTTTCTAATTTTCCAGTGATTGTCAAAGGATAATGGTTAATACGGGATGAAATATGCTCGTGCAACAAAAAAGCGGATTTCAGCTCATGTATTATTAAAATACTTTCGTTCCCAAATAAAAAAGTAATAATAAATTACTCTAAACTTTTCATCTCATGTTATATTTATAGGATACACTTTGTTTGACATCATATTTCAAAGTCAGTCATTCGTTTTTCATTTAAAAATGCGTTTTTAAGAGACGACGTGGGTGTGCTTACAGTAATGGAACGAGCTGTTTACCTTCAAGAAACACTTTGCTATTAAGATAGAAAAAATGTCAGTTTTCCAATCGTATGTATTCGCTTCATTGCGAGCTTTCAGTTTTTCCATAAAATGCTTTACAGCAATGCCATCTGGTGAAGCCAAACCAAACTGCTTGATCCACCAGCCAGAGTCCGTGATTCTTGGCGTGTTCCAAGGCTGCTTCCGGCAACAGCGCATTAAGGCAGTGTTTGGGTGGCGCTGAGTGGATCACCGATCACAATTTCATAAAGAAGTTTTCTAAATTGATCAGCGCATTACTCGCAGAATCGTGCTGGAAGGCGCCTCCCATCCCGGCAGAAGGGCGAAAAAAAAAACCCGTGCAATAAATTTGAGCCTCCAGACAGCGTCGAAGCGCAAGAAACCCGAAATGGTTCGCCAAGAGGCTTAGGGCGCTCTGGTTGGGGGCCGCAGAAACGAGAAATTGGATAGGGATTTGCGGCTCGTCCACCTGTTGCGCTAAAACGCAACATCTATTAATAGGAAAGCTCCTTCCATCGTCTAAATATAATAAGGATTCGTCGCAATAAGTAAGGGCTTTGCGTTATAAGGAAACAGTGGAGCGGTTGCCATAGCGACGTCATGAATTCATCCCAGTTGGCTTATCATTGAAGTGACTACCTTGACATCATACTGAACGGACATTATTGGCGCGTGGAATGCGCGCGCATATTTCGTGTTTCGTTTCCTCAAGAATCCGACAACAAGAGCGGATCCTGAAGTCTAGCACGTTAAGCCAGTGCCCAACCTTTCAAGGGGAACAAGGCATCCATTACGATTGTTGAAAGAAAATGCATTCGGGTATCACTGCATGCTGAACTTGGCATTGTAATTCAAGATCTCCAAGCAAGTGCACTTTTGGTAATAATGATATAACTATCATCATTACCAAAAGTGCACTTGCTTTGGGGATCTTTATGCAGAAGTGTGGCCCTTCAATAACGATATGGCTCACCATTTTCAAGCAAGTGCACTTTTGGTAATGATGATAGTTATATCATCATTACCAAAAGTGCACTTGCTTTGGGGACCTACCAAAGGGGAATTTAACCGCCTGATAACTTGAGACTATGGCTTGTACTTCCTATCACACGGCATTGCTCTGCTAACAGTGTGGTACTGTGTGAATTTTAATCAATTCTGACAAGATACATGTATTTGTAAGTGGAATTTAAAGTTGCTTAATGCTAGAGAGAAACGTAAGCTTTTGCCGACTAAAAACATTATGAAACAAAACTACGGCTCGTCCTTTAGAAAATGCAACTCATTATTAAATTTGCAATTAATGTCATTTTAAATACCAATCTGATTTGTTAGTCTGGTCCAAGATAGCCCTGTCTGTGTACCATTATGTAGGAATGCTGGTTCATTCATTGCTGGTAAGATGGTGTTTTAGAAGATTATTTGTAGGTTCCTACAAATTACTGTGTAGCTTTTTACAGCCTCCATGTAATAAAGTCAACTTCCACCAATAAAACCGACATTTGTTACGTAATATTACCTAACATGTTGGAAATATAACTGAGAAACACTTGGGAATAACTTGCTCACTGAATTTCGTGACAAGTTTTGCAGATTTTGGTCCTGTGTTGGGCACTGTATATGAACTCGCAATTTAACATGTCAGAACTCTAGAGTAATTGTGTTGTTATTTATCTGAATATTGTAAATATGGATGTTTTATATTTGGATATGCATGACTAAGATTCTTGGACTTCCATCTACTAAAAGTACATTGAAGAGCACTTTTCATTGAAAGTATTTAAAGTATAGATTTATTAATGGAATACTTCTAGCACGATTTCAATTCTATCCTGAGAATCACGTAGGGAAGTCGGAGTCATTTCCGCTTCCCTGGTAATGAAAATGGTGAGCCATATCGTTATTGAAGGGCCACACTTCTGCATAAAGATCTGCATCAAACTGATCAAACGCATCCAACCGACGTCGCAGGACGGAGATTCATAAAGTAGATAAAACATGTAATGTTTCGAAACGTTCCATTTTTCTAGCTAGGAAGAGTAATTCGGCGAGTGAAACAATGATCAACGTGTTCGGCAGCGGTTACAACGTTGTCAACTCCATTAACACGCTTACTGAACCTTGTTGAAAACCTGTTGAGACTGCACTGCACTTGGTTCCAAACAGCGGAATAAATCTTGATTTATATTTTAGGTTTGACATGGCTGAATGTAGTTCACAGATGAGAAAAACAAGCTAAGTCCTGCTGTCAGAGCTATTTGGTACATTACCGAGTCCCTGGGGAAAGCATGAAATACGATAACTGTATGTCAGGACATTTATCAGGAAATTTGGTGGATAGAAACTTTAAACAATATTTGTAGGCACTTTTTCCGTTAAAGATTCATAAGCAAACAGAAATTTAATGGGGCTGCATGAACCAAGTCATCGACACGGGGCCAACTTCTTGTTTTTCTGACTTATCTTTGCTTCAAACGCTATATTTCACAATTAACAAAGACGTCTTATGTGACAAGCTTGTGTCAGCTGCTTGGCATGGGAGTGTTTTGTTCAACGAGGCCTACATTTACAGAATCTGTTACTGATGTATCAAAAAGAACTCTTTCCTGAAGACATTTCAGGAAAGACACATGAGTTTGAATTTTATAAGTATAGAGTATGAATAGGTAATAATAGCGTATTAATGGATAATAATAGACTTGGAAAAGTTAAAATCACCTTATAATTCACCTTATAATTTTTTACCTTAAAAATAAATGCATCTATGATCTGTAAACCAATTTGCAATAATATCGCTAAAAATAAACAGCCATTACAAACAATAGCTAAACATGTATATTCAGTATATAAATTTGTCAACCATCAATCAACTGGCTCAAAAAGTGCAATATCTTGATAAATTGGATGAACACCAGAAAACTATATTAAATTCCTAACTTTTTGCATTTTCTTTGTTAATTCCAGTTGAATAACTGCTGACATTTTATAGTTAACATAATACGAAGAATAGCGATTTACATAACTTGATTTACTAAAAGAAAATACATACACATGTACTAGAATATGTAAGTAGTGCACTGATTTTAGTGTAATAACCAATAACTATATATGCATGTGCTATGCAGTAATATGAATGATACATGAATATCAACTTTAGCCACCATGCAGCATAAATATGTGATGGTTCTTGTTAATTGTCATTAAAGTTAATCATCTTAACACTTTGAACAGAAAAGCAACAAGTTCAACAAGTACATGCAGAGATTCACATCGATGACGCCATTGCAGCCTTCAACCTTCCTTTTGAAGGTCTTTGCAGAACAGCAACAAGCAACATGGCAGGTTGTTTCGTTGGCAAAAAGCGATAAAGGGCCAGTTTTATAGGCTGCGGGGTTTTATATTGGCAATATCTCACTGATCCCATCAGCGTTTTATTATCATCTGTTTACTACCAGTAAACAATGCATTAACCATTTGGCTTAAAGGTGAACTGAAAAACCAAACGCTTCATATGGGATCGCCTTGGGGCCCCTAAACGTAATGCGTATAAAACAACTGCATTAACGTAAACAGCAAACAGCAAACGTGGTCCACGTAAAAAATAACAATTAATTTGTGGCAGCAACTGTTACGTCACCCTATCCGCATCATATCCACTTCAACACTCATTCAGATAAAGACAAGCTTACAATTGATGTGTTTTACCTCAAAGTGCTCGGAAAGCTTAATACAACCGATTAGTTAACAGTTATATGAAGCCAAATTTGTCATATTTAAATTTGAAAATATCTATTTAATAACTACTCTTTGATCTCTTCAAAATTGCATGACTAAGGGCTATCAGCAATCTTTATCAAACTAAGTGCTCCCAATGCGCGCTGCGGATGTTTCGACGGAATAGATGCTGAATTTGGGGTTACGTACAACAAGCCTGTTGCAAACTTCAAACTTTTTAAATTTTCATCAAGGCACTTTAACGACTGAGCCAAAAAAAAATGCCCACAAGTACAAACAATTCAATAATTTATACATTATAGCTGCTAATTTTATTTTCCGTCATGTCTCGTTATGTTTTATAATTTTAAAATGCCCTATTTATAAATAAATAAATAAATTTGAAAAAAACACGTTACGCAACCGCCTTTAAAAGGTATTCTCTACAATGCAACCTTGCATTGCGGGATTGAATAAGAGTGTTTTCAAATGTATTACATAAGTGGGGTATTCTAAAATTATTAAACAACGTAGACCCTTGTAGACGACCAATTCTTCACTGGGAAAATTTAATGTAGCAATTATAAAAGTTTGAAGAAAAGATACGTAATTTTTTGCATGGTGGACATTCTTTTGGCTCAGCCTTTAGGGGAAATCCCGGAACTTTTCGGCCATTTCCTGAGACCCTCAGTCCGTTTCGTCACGAAATACCCGGCGCATAAAAAATTCAGAAAGTCAAATGGAGCCTCGGCTTTCACCATCCATTTTCGCGAGCAATGCATCATCAGTGAAGTTTGAAATTTGAGTTTTTCCACGCCACTGGAAATGGAAACGAAAACGGCTCCATGAACTAGAGCCGGGAATAAAAGGTGGATGGATGGCCAGGGGGACGCATAAATGTGGCCTAGAGTGGGCAAAACGTCTTCTTTTCAGGGATACGAGGATGTGCCACTTGATCTCCGACCCGCAAAGTTGCGGCTTGTCACCCAGCCATTCATATCTGGCACTCATGCATGAAACCCCTGTAACGAACGATGAATTTGGTCTTTTTGGTCATCGTCGAAGATGACGTCCTGGGGAATCAAACGGCCAACAGAAACGTGACCGATGAGCTCGCGAGTTTCTTCAGACGTAATATATGGACCTGATAAAAACGGAATCCAGGGCAAGGCAAAGATAACAGAGAGAAGACGGAGAAAAAAGTCTGTGGACGTCACTACCTAAGGTGATAATCGATACGAAGCTTTGAGTTGAATCGATCTTCGAAGGCAGTAAGGGAGGAAGAATGAAATACTGCCATGGAGTTTGGGGCAAGAAAATATATCCTCTGCCCTCGCTGTATTCTGTAAATGCAGGGATGATGGCAACTGTTTCCAGCATAAAAGCATACCGTGTGCAATTTCGACACTATTTATTTTGGTACCTAAATACAAGCAACTTGGGAGTAGGCTTCGGACACAGTGATACACTAAATGGTTCCCACTTAACGTTACCGTATATAGTGTATATCTGATAGTAGGCTAACTTTCCAAAACAACACACTACCCAAATTGTTTCATGTATTTAAGTCAATAAAGGTAAAATTAGCAAATATTGTGAATTTATTTTTATGTTAATGATGTATACATTTTGGATACCTGTTTCACAAATACTTCAGCTATTCTGCTTAAGAATTTAATGCTTAAGTAATCCGTTGTCATAAGCAGAAGCAAAATATTTGTATTATAAAAACGATGTGATATTACTTGCATTATGATCAATGTTAACGAGAAAATAGCCTGATGTTCTGGCATCGATTTATATTATTAAGTTATTGATTTATTAGAAAACGATGGAATTTTTATTCGTTGAGTTTGTCATGCTAATTAGCTCTCATGAGTTATTCCAACCCAAAGGAAATATTGCTTCATATCACATGAGTGCATTTGTTTATGCATAGTTTAGCATATATAATGTAGACGTTGTATTATGATTACTGCTAATGAGTAAACACAACCTATACATTGTATTATTGAGCTATTGCTATATTACATAAAGATGACTTTTTTATTCGTCGAGTTTGTAAAATCGATTATTGACTGCATCATTTGGCCATCATCAAATAAGTTATTCCAACCCAAAGGAAATGTTGCGTTATATCAGATGAGTGCATTTGATTGCACAAGTTAAGCATTATTAACCAGTTAACTCAAGCATATACACTATATATATATCATATATATATATCTTGGAAATAAGAACTTTTTTCCTTAAATAAACTTAAAATTAAACGCACCATTTGTGATCTAGTTGTGATCGATTTGTGATCAAAAAAGGGGAGAGTAGAAAAAAGGCTAGCACAGTACATCCCAGCCCATTATTGGGATGTACAGCCGTGGACACCCTGACAGTAATTACGAATCACCCTGTATTGTGTTACATGTAAACAGACAAACTGTATTATCACTGAATATTTTAAAGTTTTAATTCATATTTAGTTCGTGTTTATTGATTCATTCAAATTATCACCGTTACTTCGCTCTTAAAGTAGTTACAAAGCAAATATAAAGTTACCAGTTGAAGTAAAATGACCGAAATGTATGCTGTTTTTCAAAGCACATTTTTTTAATGCATGGTTTTAATACTTGTATTAAAAATAGAAAATGCAAATAGAAATTTCATGCAAATTATCTGCGCATGTTAGCGTACATGTCCCGCCCACGCTGTGCCAGTTATTGTCATTATCATAAACACCATCCTTTAGTGGCAATATCCCGAAGCTATGTCGAAAAAAATCAATAACCCAACTGACGTTAACCAACAATAAAAATGCTATTTTACTCCACGTAAGCAGATTCATTTGAAGAGAGGCCACTAATAACGCTATCTGAGCAATCGCGATTAGCGGTACCATGAAGAGAACAGTCAAAAAATGCCAAGAATTTAAAAGGATCTATTCAGCGAAAATCCTCTTATTCATGATAATGTACATGACAACCCCTTTGGAAATTCTACAGCACTGGAAGCATCTACAGCTTCTAAGTTTTATTTTTACATGTATCTGTGATATGCATGTACCACTCTAGAAATCATACAAAAAAATTTCACGCAACCTAAACTCATAAAAATTGCTACAAAAGTTCTAGGATTTGCAATTATTACTTCATTATCCTCGTACTCTAATTAGCATAATATATCTTTTGAACGATTTCTAGCGGAATACATACATATCTCATTGAGATTGCTGGATAGTGTTAAATGCAGGACTAGTATTGAAGAACAGTGGCAAAACGTTTGCTTATACTCAACTACTCCTATACTCCTGGTTAAAGCTTCTATAAATTTTAATATTTTGTTGATTCTATTAATACGGGTTATATTACTATAACATCTTAACAAGTACAAAGGTACCCTCAAACGTTGACCAAATACCTACGCTTATCTCTACGTTTAAAAATATTTCTTACAAAGTTTTTACGCAAGGACGTAACAGCTTTTGTTCTAGTTTGACACCAGGAGTGATTGATTTCAGGGCATATTCAATCTACCATGGATGTGGCACAAGGGCTGCTCACGCAATATTCATGTCCTGTAGCAGGTGTACGCATCTTATTAGCCCTTATAAAGAAACCCGATGGGGATTTCTGTGAACAATTTTCGATTGAGAGCATGCGCCTTTTTAGATAGTGGCAATTTTTAGCTTTCAAGAAAACCTTGAAAAGTGCTCAATATAGGACCACTGATGTAAAGTACATCCGTCTATCTATCCCAATTCTCAAAGGATCACGCTTTGGTACTTTCGAGAAACCGATTTTTCTGTACTTTACATTTTTTTTCATAGCCTAATAAACCGGTTCATCAAGTCTCTCAGTTAATTTCACAATTCACCAATATTTATAAAAATAGAAGTTGGATAGCTATATGTTGTAACTGTATACAATATTTTAAAATTACATGAAGCAATTTAATAACTATCCCCATTTTTTTCTAACTATGTTCATATGATCATCCCAATATAAGTTTTTGAAATGTGTCCTCGGCCAAACAACAGCCAAAACGTTCAAGCAAATAATTAAAGCATTCTCCCTTTGGTGACGTCAATAAAATTACCCAATAGTAATTCAATAGAATTCCTGACTAATTGTAAATCTACTAACTTGAACATTTGTGCCATTCGATATTAAACAATAGGTGCTTTTGGATGATGAGACTCAAGAGAGGCTTGTTTTGTTGTCTGTTTTGGCACCTCTGGCAGTCCTTTGTGCATTTCGTGACATGATTCATGCCGTGTTTGGCTAACACAATGGCCGTCTAAATCTCCAGAATTCCCTTAGAAGCCAATGCATGGGAGTTGAATATACCATTTGTTTTTCTATGCTTCAAAGTGTCCAACGAGCACAGTGTTGCAAAATGGTGACAATCCAATGGAGTGGGCATTCATGTTAAGTGTGAATCTCCAATATATCGGTAGACTAAACTTGAATTTTTGCGTCATTTCCAAGCCCGAAAGTGAAATTTGGTAAACAACTCTCGCAGAGACGTTGTTCTGGCACTTAGCTGATTTCCCAGGGGCACTTCCTATTTCGTCTATATCTGCCTAATCAAATTTGCCTAAAACGCCGAGAGGAGGCGCTTTTTTATGCATTTTTATTTCATCTCAATTAAAGCATTGCATGAGCCACCCAATGGCCCAGGTTATCTCGTTATTCCTAGTCGTGGAAGCAAATGAGATGAAATCAAAATGCAGATAGTCAGGAAGATGAGTGAAGTCAGAACGTAAAACGAGCATTTTCGAAGTTAGTGCTTTTGATAAGGAATGCCAATTGCCATTTGCTCTATTCCTACAAACGATAAAGATAGACAGCGCTTTGTGCTATAGAGAATATTTACAAAGGTACAATCGTTAATGAATCAAATAATTATAATTGATGCAGATTGAATGCACCGAGTATCAGCGGTTCATCCAGTGGAGGAGTAATTAATAGCTGGCTTATACTGTGGCCAAATACATTTTCTAAAATTTGATGCAAGTAAACTTTGAACATTTTTAGAAGGACGCAAGGCACCGATATAATTATCCGATATGGTGTTCAATCCCAAGACACATTTGGTAAATAGTTTATCTTATTTATTTGAAGACCATTTCACCATAAACCGTATTAGACAAAATGCAAGTTGTCTAGATATTAGCCTAAAACTTATCATTAAATATGCAGATTTCCCAAAATATACAGAAAAATATTTTCATATTGCTTCAAGAAACACGTTACATTTTGAGCTTTACCGTTTTTACCCTTGACAATGACAGATGGAATACTCCTTTTCCTGTTATATTGTTCGAAAAAGAAGCTGCAAAAATAATATGAATACTGGACGAATTTACAATTTAATGATTAAAATTATGGCGACATATATAATGCGCTGACACCAAACCTAATTTAGAAACAATCTATAGTATATACACGGGGAACAATTTTACTGAAAATATATATTATAACTAAAATTGATTCCATTATTCTCAGCCACAAATTACCAGGAATTGACATGGAATTCACCATTTGTGATTTTATTTTTAAGTTGGAAATTTTCTTAAAGTTTAGAGAGTCAAGTTTACGTAGTTTGCCATGTGCATTAAACTCGGATAATTTGATGGAAATGCTAGTCAAGGGTTACCGCTAATATTCCTTGCAAAATTTGTATTTTCTTTCTTCGAAATGTGAAAGTGCTCTTGCTCGCTATTAGTATCAAACACCAAAAACGTTTATAATAAATAATTCAGGACGAAGTTATCAGCACCAGAAATTTCGATAATGCATTCGAAAGGCATAAGTCACTAACGATCGTGTAAAGTAAACTGAAATGTTTGCCAGTAATGATGTGACTCACGCATGATCGCGTCCGGCTGACAAGTAATGAAAAAGTAATGTTTGCTCGTAATGTCATTAGCGATGTCATGTAGTAATGATCGTGTAAGTTCCACTATCCCTTATCACCGTCTCCATGCTCCCCTTTCCGATCCCCACTTGGTCGTGGGAGTAGTGAAAATAACCTTCACTAAACAAAAACAAGCAGACCAATGCCACATTGTCCGCCATCAGGGACAATATGTGCATAGAGCCCTTTTCTTCCTCCCGGAAGTCCTCACGAGTGTGGATCGTTTTTTCGAGTGAGATACTGTTGCAGAGGAGTTTCGATTGATCAACGTCGACACGCATTTCCGGCATTTTTCAATTAAACTAGGCCTAATGAATACACAATGATAATCTTCGTTTCCTTCGCCCTTAATTATAGGCAAGTGTTCCTAATAAGCGGGTAAACAAAGCCGCGCAGTGGCGCTAAACGAAAGCCTGGCCTGAAATTCGTGCCGTGACTGTGAAGTGCAGATGCTTTTCGGTTCTGGATGGAAGATTGGCTCTTCCCGAGAGCAAAATTAGGGCCTAAATGGCCACACGGAGGCTATTAAACGCGCTCCTAACAGCTAGCGAAACCAGGCGAGAAGTAGGTGTTTGAAACGTCGCAAAACGAAAATTACTTCGCCCGCTTGCCAATTCATTTCCAGTTCAACACTTGCAGAGCAGAGGGGCCTGTGGTCACGAGTGAGGAAGGGCCTACTGCCAACCAACTTAAACCAACCGGCAAATTTATTACCTGAAGGGTTGTAGATCCTTTAAATCTTCTGAAGTCTTTAAGCCATTGCGGAGGTGCATATCGCTGCGCATGCATCATTCGCAAGGTCCTCGGTTTGCGATAAATGGAAGCAACTCTTCAATGGAATCTTTTACTCCAAGATATACATTTGTTTTATGTTGAAAGCAAAGAGTCTATATATGGTAGACTCTTCGTTGAAAGGATGCGTAAAGCATTGACCGTGTCAGCAGTTTTAAGAACTAAGCGGTCGAATTTGAGAAAGCGAGCACGAACTCTTTATTTCACAAGCGTTATGATAGTGGTTCTCAAGGTTAAATTCAAATACCCACTGGGGATAGTTATGTAACTGGCGTACTCTTTGCACACGTATAGATAAAAACTATGTTATAATTACACTTATACATGATGTTTATAATAATACCGAAATTGATTTATTTATTGATATATAAATGTGTAAATTGGTACACGCTTTAAAATAAACCTGTTTGTAGCTTGAGAATATTCTCTGAAAGCACCATCGTCGCCAAGCTGAATTTCTGTTAGCCTTTGTAAAAAAATTCTAAAAAGTTTGTAAAAAAACTATCAATAATGATATAATGAATAATGAACAAAAGCATGATCAATCTTTTTGCCAATTTTGAAATGTTTACATGTAAAAGCGTGCACTTTCATGGATTAGATTAAGACTGTGCCATATACTTATTACATTTGCTAGATTTATTTTCCACAGTGTGTAATTGTTCGTCTAGTACCGCCTAAAAAGGTTCTTCCTGCAATATAGCCTAGCATTACGAATTGCATAATGGTTTTTCCATTCTATGAAACTTTCATTTTCTTTTAAATAAATAATAAATTTTGGGCGTAGTAGGGTACATGTACTGAGTTAAGTTTAGCAAATAATGATTTCCTCCAGACGCCCATGAAATATACAACTCTTGGTTTAAAAGGACAAAACTTACATAAACATCAGAATGTTACGTAAGTATCAAACCATCTACCATACTAATTCGAAGCATTTAGATAAGACCATCTCAAGCGAGAAAAATATCGTTATGATGTGAAGGGGTTCATTAAGTTATATCTTAGATTAGATTACGTTACTACGCCATTCTATTTACGTTTAATGTAGAAACATTTAAACGTCGTTTAATATGCTATATTGCAATTCAGAAGCGTGAGACTCGAAAGCGGATGTAATCTACACATAAGAGTCAGTGAATTATTAAACGAAGATTGCTGTCAACAACTGCTATGTAGGAAAACTATGTCAGTCATAAACAACATCTTTATGACCATAATTAAGAGATTGTAACAGCTCGTGACAAACCACAACATGAGGATCGCATAAAAACACATGTATCGATAGTGAATAAGGGAATTTGAACATTCCGTAATACGCAATGTTTTTTTTTTACTTTTTGTTTTTTAGGGAGAAGGAATTGGTATACGCACTGTGAAAAAGGAAAGTATATACAACATGTACAGCATAAACGTTTTTTTCTATGTACGCGATTTCAAGCTACATAAAAAGCTATGGATTTCAGCCCACTTCGCTAAATAAATATTTGTATGAAAATTTATAATTAGGCGAAGTCGTAATGCGATTGTTTCTTTTAATAATGGAATCAGTGACGTAAAAAAGCCCAAGGCACATGGAATTTAACAGAGCGGGAAAAGGATCTATAATACATTTAGTGCACTTATGTGAAGAATTTTTTTTAGAAATTTAATAAAGACGGTAAAGCCGTAGGTGAAAGTTTTTCAAAAACGCGACCAGAAATAATGCATTTGAGTGTAATTTTCCTATTTATAAAAAAAATTATCCATTAACGAAGGGGATGCTAAGAATGTTTTCGTTGGGTCACCAGCTTTCCATTAATACATTTTATTTAAACGAGTTAATAACTATGAAATAACAATGCAAACAGAAAAAAAAACATTAGCATGCTTTAAACTCTTATTGCTAAATCGATCCTGAGAGTTCAACTGCTCGTTTTCTAAACAGCAAGAAATGTTCTATACATCCTCACATTTTATTTAAAGTCCACGATCCACCGAAATTCGGATGGCGATCCATATTTGGTTTGAGAAACGCTGCATTTCAGGCATAGTCAAGCATCTGTCCTAATCCATTAGAAAAACTACATGTAATGTAGTACATGTAAATGCTTTTATGCTTAGTGAAATGCGTTACTTAATGAAACTAAAGCAGTCTTTTATATAACGTGGAAAGCGGAAACGACACGATGGATATAACTCTGTCCAGTCTTGAAATAGTCGATTTCTTAGTGTCCAAAACTCAAATCGAAAAATAAAACGTGCGGTTGAGCCATTTCTTTATCCAGCGCTAATGAGCTGTTAATGTTAAGGTCAAAGGTCATTTTGGCATCTGATCATTTTTATAAAATAAAATTTTAAATAAACTGATGCAATGGTGCTAAATGGCCAACCAAGTCAAAAGGATTCTCCGCAATGCAAAACATGTACACATTTTTGCTTAAAATATTTATTATAATTGTTGTATTTATTTTGCCCCAGTGCGGATTTAGTAGTTTACTAGGGTCTGCGTAGTGTTTCATAATGATAGGTTAACATGCGTCGTTTCTTTATTAAAAACTTAATTAATTTCTAACTAGCCGTTATGCAACTTGCAATGCAAGATTGCATTACAGGCAAGACCTCTTTTTCGGCGGTCGCACAGCGTTTTTTTTTTTCAAATTTAATTTTTTTGTCAGTCTTTTTTTTGTAAATAAACAAAACGTTTTGAAATTTAAAACAACGCAGATGCTAGTGGACGACCAATTCTACGCTGGAGAGATTATAATAACATTATGAAGCCAAAATGCATAGTTTTTTGCATGGTGCACATGTATGTTCTTTTGGCCCAACCTTAAGGAGAAAGCGAAGTGATCTAAAGCAGTGGTTCCCAACCCCCGGGCCGCGGACCGGTACCGGTCCGTGGATCAAATGGTACCGGGGCGCCCATGGAACATGAAATTATTCTCATTGATTTAGCGTTCTAGTGAGTTAAAATGTTAAATTACATTATATTCATTTTTTGGTGTAACTGTATTTCATTTTGAAGGCAAGTTTAAATACAATTAAATTAAAATTATTAAATCAAAACAATATAAAATATAAACAATCAACGTCCTCCCCTCAGCGGGCCGCCCGGTAAAATTATCAAACGTTGACTGGTCCGCGGCGATAAAAAGGTTGGGGACCACTGCCATAAAGTACATTTTCCCCAATTTTATTTAATTTTCTATATGTAAACGGGGCATTTAGTAATTATAAAATAGCTGAGACTAGTGGATTTTTTTGCACAGTGGGCATCCTTTTGGGTCGGCTTTATTTTAAGTATGATGCAATGTATGCCTATGATTGCCAACACCCAACAATGATAGAATATAGCTGTATTAGATGGGACACGTATTTACGTTTCGTAGTATAAGAAACATTTTTTGATTAACAGGAAATGGAAGTGTTTGCTCCGCCTTGTGACATCATCGGCAATATCCGGCAAAACTTTTCACTGTGCACTCCATCTTTCACCTGCCTAGACGCCAACGGGCACGAGAAATTTCACGTGACCAGTGGTTTCTGCAGACCTTGTTTAGCAGATGTAGAATTTGAGGTATGTTCTTTGGCAACGTGTTTGTCAGCATGCTTTGAGAATCTTACTTTTCATTTCCAACTTTTCATTTTCAATAAACGCGCAATATAACAGAAGTAGGCTGGAGCGCCTTTGGCAGGATCAAATTAGGCGGTATTTTCAATGCGATAACCGCATTCTAATTAGACATTTCACAGCCAGCATAAGATAAACCAGTGACACAAATACGATTTTTTTTGTCAACCGTGCAGTTGTTATGACGCTATCTCAGAATTTACAGGTTCGGTTCTAGACTATTAGTTTTTGTTGTTGTCAGATTTTTGACAGCAAGAAAGATGCGAGAATAGGAGAGATTACGAAAAAGTGTTGCACCAACGCTCCTGAATTTGAGATCGTGTTTCCGGTCAACGCGGAAGTAAAAGACAAGGCCCTGGTGCTGGCTTCTGCAATCCTGATCGTGAGTAAACCTTCGCACATGTTTGCAATAAGTGATGCATATGGCACCACCATTCAGCCTGGTCTTTAACATAGGCAGTGAATTCTTCCAAATGCCCTTTTTTACAGGATTACCAACATTTTACCTAAAACTGACTACTCGACGTATTTCACCAAATCTAATACAGTGAAAGCTCGATAACTCGACTTCCTATAAATAGAATAATACGCTAACTCGAACTTTTAATCAAGTCCC
>JAQIXS010002509.1:0-22454 GCA_034700785.1 Rossiulus vilnensis
ATTGGAGCCGCGTTTTCAACGTGTTTCGGAAACGGCATGTTCCAAAACCCAGATTTGCACCGAACTGTCCCCGACTGTAGGCTCAGGCTGTCCCCAAGAGTGGGGGGGAGGGTGGGAAGAAGATCACCGAAAACGACTAACGGGATCCATGGCCGTCCCCGCAAAGCAAGCAGGTGTCGCCGCGGCATACCTCCGCGGTGCGTGGAGTGCACCACGTGCACCTCATGACCCAGTTCAACCTCCTGGAGCAAAAGTAAACGAACTAGGAAGTGCAGTTGGTTGCGAGCAGGTAAAAAACGAAGGTGCGCGAAGGAGCACCACGTCAGAGCGCGAGCCTACCCCTTTGGAGACAGGTGCAGGCCGAAAAAGAGGAGAGGAACTCCGGAAGAACCGACACGTGAGTGGTCTGGAGGGCCGGGACTCCCACCTCGCAGCATCCCAAGCGCGAATCCGCGGGCCGTCCGACCCCTGGCCTGACCCCCTCTTGATCTTCGACCCCCATCCTCGTCAGGTGGATCGCCGAGGATGCGTCCTCTTGCCAGGTGAAGATCGTCCGTCAGGATCGCCGGCTAGGAAACGAGACGTTGCGAAGGTAAGTCGCTCGGCCGATTTCAATACTTTTACGCATTAACTTTGAAGCGTTCCAACTTCTGGAAACTTCAATATACGATTATCGACTAATATCACTATATAATATATAGCAGTTTTTTCGACCACTGATATTAGTATGCTTAGTGATATCACTATTCAAGTGGTTTTTTTGGACTAGTGATATCACTAGGTTTTTTACTAATATCATTTCATACGTTGATATATTTGTACTGCTTGTACATTTGTGCTACTGTTTGCTGATATATACTGATCTTTCCACCAAGGGCGTGTTAATATGGTGGTTTTATAAGAGGAAAATCATATATTTTGGGGGTTTGAATGAAACTAAACTGCAATTTGAAACTTATATAAATTTCACCCGAAATTGTAGGCCTAATGGTGGCAGTGGTGGATCCATAATGCATGGATTCACCTGGATCCAAAGATTATTTCTGTGGATTGGCAAGGTAGAAGAGAGATGTGCAATTTTTTAGAATGTAAGGTGGCAAAATCATTCAACGCCCCCTGTTCTGGATCCACCCCTGACTTCCGGTAAAGTGTACAGCGGTGTTTTCTCAAACTCGAAATCGAAAATTCTTCACAAAAATTTGCGCGTTTTCCAGTTTTGAATGAATTGGGAATGAATTAAGCCGAGCCAAAAGGACGCCCACCATGGTAAAAAAAATACACATTTTTGCTTAAAATACTTATTACAATTACTACCTTTATTTCTCTGCATGTAGAATCGGTGTTCCACTAGGGTCTGAGCTATTTTTTATAGCATGAAAATGCCCCGTTTATCTTAAAAATTAATTAAAATTTGAATAAAAAACGTTATGCTTACGCCGAAAGCTTCCTCTCAATGAAACCTCCGAAAATGGAAATCGGAGGTTAAGTTTAATTTGTATAAATAAACGTGCATTTTCAAATTATGAAAAATCACTCAGATCCAACAGATGGCGGACAATCAGTTCTACACGGGGAAAAATAAATTTAGCAAAACTTCGAGCAAATTTAGCAATTTGAAGTGAAAATGTGTAGTTTTTTGCATGGTGGGCATCATTTTGGGTAGTCATTAAGCCACGCTTCGAAGGTAGTTGAGATTAAATGTATGTACTTAAAGTTTATAACCACACACAGCGGTGCAATTTCACACGCTTGCCAACTACAATTTTACTCTCATAACTACTCATAACGAGCTCGGCAACATTTTATTAAGCTGGAAAAATCGCATTACGCAGTTTCTCGTAGAATGAACGAAAAAAAGTTAATTTTATGTATCCAGCTCATGTTCATACACCGATTCGTTCAAAAGCTCTCTCCACATCAAATTCCCAATCACGCATTGAAATAAAGGCATTCTTCTCAAATGTCAATCTCCTATCCGGCAGACTGATCATTAGAGGTCATTGTACACTTCCGATTATAAACATTTCATTATGTCATTACAAAAGTTCTTTTTTTCCTTGGCCGACTGTTTAACGGTGTATTACTGTGGTTTTAATCATTTCTAACGGTGGTATTTTCCCCTCCTCGTTTTTCACGGAGTGACCCAGCAACATTTCTACGCGAACGGGGGTATTACACTCTGCAAACTCTCGAGACAAAAGGAAACCACGACTTGACAATATTTGGAATCTCGAGAGCAGCGGACGAGGGAAATCGGTGAAAAAGCTCGTCAGCATTGCAAATAAAAACGAGTTTCTCCATTTAAAACCAAACAAGGATCAATCGTGCATGATAATCCAAAGAGCCAGGTGGCCACACATTAGCTATAAAAAAAACTAAAAAAATATTTTGTTCATTGTTTCAAGCAAATTTACTATTGATTATGTCTTAATAAAGCGAATGCAAGCAGCCAAATGTGACGAATCTGAGGAACCTAACCTAGGTTTTGGAACGGTCATGTCTGCCATCTTATAGTCCGAAATGGCTACCATATACAGGAAATCTAAGCTTAAAAAAGGTTCATTTTACAATTTTGAATAAAAACATTTATGATGCTAACACTGGAACTTTGAAAATTATTTTCAAAAAATTATTTTAGAAAAAAACATTTCCCGCTGCAAAAGGTGGTATTCGTGAAGTTTTGGAACGTTAGGACAGCATCTTCTAACTCAAAATCAGACTCAAATACATGAATTCCCAAAGTAGCTTTGGAACGTTCAAGATTCTACTTTTTTAATGCATCAACTTTCTATTTCACCAAGCTTTTTCAAAATCAATAAAGTGCATTTCCCGCAACAAAAGGTGGTGTTCGTGAAGTTTTGGAATGTTTGGACAGTGCAAATATTCCCGAAATAACTTTCGCCTGATCTTAAAAAATCCATGATGCGAACTTCGGAACTTTAGAAATTCTATTTTTTTAGTGCATCAACTTTCGGTCTCATAAAACTTTTTCAAGTGCAATTCTCGTTACAAAAGGTGCTCATGTCGTTAGGACAGTCAAAATGGGGTGCAAATACCCCCAAAGTAGCTTTCGCCAGGTCCGAAATCTGGTAGCAATGACTTACGAAGAGTTCCAGTGCTAATGGAAATACATGTATATTTACTGACAGACCCTATGACTACAAAAACAGTTAGGTTTCAGATTACAGGTAAATGCTAGGAGTTTTCCTTAGGAATCCAGTTTCATAATTAGATTGTATCGCCGTGGAGATGGCAAACGGTGGTTAATTCTCACACCCAATTTCGACATTCTCCCTTATCGGCGCTCCAGATTCATTTCGAATACGCCAAGCAAAAAACGAAACGTTGGACATCATTTGCAAGTTTAATTTACGCAAATCCGCCCATGGAGCATGAAATGGTTTCCACTTCGTAGGGGTGCTGATTTAATCAAACTATGCGCGGCTGTTTAGGCGCCCAAATGATCGACCTCCTCAGGTTTGGTGGCAAAAGAACGTGCAAGCGAAAGACGTGTTTGAAACATGGCATATCATGTTACAAGGATGCAAGGAAACGTCTTCCTTCCTCTAAAACTCATTTTGAAAGCATTTCAAATTTAACCGCCTATCTCATGATCCTAGAGATAAGAGCTTATAATTAAGATTTCCCCATAATTTATGGTAGAACCAGATTGGTTTTGCTACTTGCGATGGATCTAATTATTATTTATGATCGTAATACACCAACATAGAATATACCAAGTGCAAATGTAATGTAATTTATCGATGTTTAATGAGGTAATGTTTTCGTTGCGAAAAAGCCGCTGTCTTGGCCTAAATTAATATACGTGTATGTTACTTACTTCATTCGAAATGCTAAGCTTGACAAACACTAATCTTAATACACATTTGTAATGATGGGTGATATCTGATAGCTGAGAGCGATGGTAGCCTCTCCAGAATTGAGACTTGCAAGTGGACCCGGGACGGAGAGTGCTGCATGAGTTACTCCCGTGAGCCTCTGAGAGTAAATATCTCTCAAGTGGACAGATAGTCCACAAAGCCCTCAGCTCTCAATTAAATTGCCTAGAATTGGTCGTCTACTATGGTTTATGGAATTTCATATAATTTGAAAATGTCCCGTTTATTTATAAACACAATTGAAACAAACAAACAAACAAAATTATGCAATTTTCAATGTGTTAGAAATCCCTTTAGTAAAATGGTGCAACAAAACCTATCAACCCTCAGGTTAACTCGAGGTTAGAGGTAATGCCTGGTTATTTAACCTTTCATTTAGCACACAACGGTGCAACCGGCCCTTAGAATTGCTTTGCTCGAAACTTGTCAGTGGTCCCATTTGAAAAGTTCAAAATACGAAGTTCAAAAAACGGAAGCGTTCTCCCATGGATTTATGTCTGGGGTTGGGCTGATCCCACGCCGGGAAGTGAACTTTAGTACTTTACCAAGTATGGGAAACGCGTTTTGTGCAAAATTCCAAAATCCCAAAATCGGCGAAAATTCCATAGAAGAAGCCAACGAACAAAATCACTCTGATGGGCGTGTAATCATTCCGCACAATCGCCTGACATAATTGCCAAGAAAAGGCGTCGCAACATTTTTCTACCTTTTCAGTCAAAAATAAAATAAATAAAAAAATCACGCACGAGCCCCACAGCTGAACGTGATGTCACCCGGGTGTCCTCTGTTCCGTTCGCCATTTAGGCAACACGTTTCATGCGCATATGAATGACGCCAAATGAGAAAATCTACTGCAGGCCACGGCGTCTGGGTATTTCTCCAAGGGTCGGGTGTTTTCGGCCGGAAAAATCTTTAATAAAATCCTCCGGGGCGGATTAAACTGCTATGGGATTATGGCGAAGCCACTCGACTGTGCTCTTTTTTCGGACTTTAAGAAAGGCAAAAACCGAAGGGTTAAGAAGACGCTCTACGTCGAAGATGTGAACTCTTTCGAGGCCCGTCCAATGGACCATGAATCTGCAGCCAATTCCGTACCACACATGCGAAAACGAACCAAAGGGAATTAAAAACGTGGTCGAAATAGAGCCGAGTGTTTTTATTCCCCCAGGAAAATAAATTGAACGAGGGCGGTTAAACGGGATAAAAAGAAAACATAAAAATGCTGCCTGCATTGTGTCCAAACACGAAATAAAATCGTAAAAGCTAATAAAAATCACAGCGTAAGGTTGACTCAAAAAGATGCACCATGCAAAAAATACCCCCACATTTTTGCTTCGAAAAATTATAATTGCGAAATTTTTCTAATTTGAAATTGTCCTGATTCTACAGGGGATAAGAAAATAAACAACTATAACAAGTATTTGAAGCAAAAATGTGGGAATCATTTTTTTGCAGGGCTGCATCCCTTTGAGTCCACCTTAACTACCTTAACCAGTTGATGTTCGTCGACACATGCTTGCTTGAATATTTCGATAAAAGCCTGTAAAATTTATAAGAGTGCTATTCCTGAATGGAATTATGAGAAAACATTTCCTGGTAATTTTGTTTTAAATTTATATTGCGAAAATAAAAGGACATTAAAATTAATTTTATCAGTATCTTTGATGAGAAGGGTAGTCCACAAAACTACAACAAGTTATCTATAGACAGCTAGCCCGCTTTTTATGGCTGTGAGAAGCTGTGTCATAAATTGTGTACTGTTTCCAGAATTCCTAAAATTTGGAATACAGAAACGAGTAGTGTATGTACATGTAGGTGCACACCAGTTAACTATTCTAACATACCCGAGCAGAATGTCTTCATACTATTTTGACATAATATTTCCTTTCATGGTATATTCTTGCTATAGACTTTGTCTCAACAAGCGCTTTGAATCGTTGCCATGGTGTTCCCCGAACAATGCCAGGCTCTCCATTGTGGTGGAAAACTAGAATTTATTCTTTTATGGCGAAAGTCCGCTTTCGGTTGAGGATATCAAGCACCGACTACATGAAATGCAGATTTTTTTGCAATCATAAATGCCATTAAGATCACCCCGTCCATTGTTTTCTTTCAAGGGGAAAAAAAACGACACCCAAATGCAAGATTCATTAGAAGGAATCACCGAATCAGCAATTCACCCAACTGCAAAACATCGCGATTAAAATATCACGAGGTCGTGCACATCCTTTATCACGAATACTGATGGGCGTTCGGAAGCACGCTTGGAAGAGATATGAGTCTCGCTCAAGTCTCAAACCCGTCGGGAAATCGCAATTTTCATAGTACCTAATGAACATGCTTGGAAAATCGATTAATTAGGAAATAGGAATTTATAGAGCAGAAACTGACAATTTGAAGAAAAAAAATGAATGAAATTATATTAACATATAAAGCATATATATGTATGTATGTACGTACATTACATTGTACAGCATATAACTTAATTATAACGTAACCCTGTTACATTATATCTATTTATCGGATTTAGATGGTAAATTGTAATTTCCACAATGGTAAAAAATCGAAATGTTCATATCAGCCCAAGAATTAAGTTCTAACACAGCTCGTTTTTTAAATTATTATTATTATTATAATTATTTTATATGTGAAACGTGCGAAAGTAATTACAAGTGAAAAACGTTGTAAATGTCAAATCTATCTTGTTTTACGGGGGAAAAACTACAATTCTCTGTTGAAAAATAAATTTAATAAAACCTGTTAAACAGAAAAATACAATTACTTACATCAATATTCTTTATATACGTATAATAAAGTGTAATTTATCGTACATCTCATATTTACTATAAATGCTTAACAAATTTGCTATAAATGAATATGGCATTTTAAACGATGTTTCGTTCGGAATTGCGTTTACTCGTACTAATTAAAACATTGCAAAGACACCGGTGTTTTCAATATTTATAAACAGCTGTTTTAAAAACACTTTGTTCGTTTATGTTTTGTATGCATTCATTGTAATGTTTTTTGGGAAATAAGAGGTGTGCAGGTAAAACGAAATGATATACTAAACTATCCATAACGATCATTTTTGGATTTTTTTAAAAAAAAATACCCTCATTACAAGAGCTATTACAACGCATGAATTAGCACTGTTAGTATCTTACATTGAACCTGTAAAAGCACTTACACGGTGCGTATTGAAGAACGTGGCAGAACAGAACAGCAATTGGTGGCGTTTAGCCACTTCAGAGATAACAGCGCAACCGGCAACAGTCAGAGAGGGTATTCTTGGTGCTAATTAGAGCAATGTTTCAGGGTCATTCTTTAGAATTAAGCCACCGAACGAACGGACACACTAAGCGGAGGTGCGCATTTCCCTGAAAGATTCTAGTGTCACCTAATGTAATGTTAAGGAGGACACCTGGTGACACTTATTCGCTGACCTCATTTGCATTCTGCATTAGATAATTTTTTTTGTAAAAAATAAAAAAACTAAACCAGGAGATAATCTAAACCATCAACAACAACAAAGTCATTCATTAGACTAGAATTTGGAGAAATGATCGTGTGAATGCGTGTGCGCTGAATGATTAAATCATTCGGATTAATCAGTTGAGCAAATTCCAATTAGCATTATTTTACATTAAATGAAAAATGGCAACATCAGGGTTACCCCAAAAATCGAATTTGCAACTTCCCTGACTTTTACAGTTGCTTTTTAAACAAATTTTACTGATCAAGCACTCTGGCCTCTGATAATTCAAAAACATGACACCAGCAAATGCAAGAAATGCCATATGATTTCAAAAGGAGAATTCATTATTTCCACAGATGCAGAACTGAGTGGGTCATGTCTGGATTTCGTACTGTAAATTCCATGACTTTTCCACGCCTTTAATTTTTTTTTTAAATTTTGAAATTCTATGAATTTGGTGATGCGTTGTTGCCGAGAACAGCGATGAGACCACTCGCGCAAAGTGGTGATCATTTTGGTGAATTTGGGAACACACCCAAATGGGATGGTCCTATGTGCACCTCGTCAACTGAAATGTGGGCGAGTTCACCAGGCTGCGTTCCAGCGCAAGAAAAAAAGCACTTCGTGATGGAGCAGGTTGAACGTCGTGACATACACGAACTTGTTCACCTTTCGCCAGGGGGCGCACGTGAGGGGAGGCGCTGAGAGGGTCAACTTTCCCAATTAATTCCGGCGCACGTTTACGCGGGTGAAAAGTCACGTCATGGCAATATAGACGTCCATGCCTGATTATGTCCATCGCATAACTTGCAGGTGGTATTTTCCAAGGCCAAAATATTAAACATGGATACGTCTTCACGATCCATGTAAGCATGCTATTGAAAATTGGATGAAACCTAGAACCAAAATCATGACAATGTGGGTGCGATACTGAAAAACGTCCTTTGGTACGCTTTAAAGCTTAATTAATTAAAGCTTTATTTAAAAATATGAGAGTTTTGAAGAACAAGAACAATACCGCCTTCAATGGCATAAGCTTTGGAAATATTCTACTTTTTTTTAAAGAAGATATGTTTAACATTGAGAAGCTTGTGAAAACGATTGTTCATCGCGGCCAAATACAATCTAATTTTTGGTAGTTTTAATTTTTCCACAAAATCAAAAGTACCTTCTTTTTTAAGGAGTGGATCTACCTGATTGTGGTCTTGCTAGAGAACATTAAGGCCGACCCAAAAGGATGCCCATCCTGCAAACAAATTATTCACACATTTTTGCTGAAAATACTCATTATAATTGTTAAATCTATTATTTCCCGTGTAAAATTGGTCGTCCATCAGGGTCTGGGCTATTTTTGTAGAATTTGAAACTTACCAGTTTGTTTATAAAGCATTGAATACACTTGAAAGAAACCATTCTACAACATCTGATGCTCATCTCCAGAAGTTGCATTGCAAGGAAAACCCCGTCGTCGGAGGTTGCATAGCTTTTTAAATTTAACTTTTTTTAAATAAACTGGACATTTTCATATTAAAAAAACAACAACTAGACCCTAGTGGACAACCAATTCTGCACGGGATAAACTAAATTTAGCAATTATAAGAAGTGTTTTAAGCAAAATATATAAGTTTGCGCATGGTGGACATTGGATCTGGCTTAAAAACTGAGAAATTTCACTTCATCAAAACTACCATCACCACCACCAACATCCAGAGCTGGCCCCTCATTCCTCATCTCCGAAGCTCCTCTCCAGAAACTCCGGACGGAGGATCAAAGGTGCGATGGGCGCCACGCAGAATTCCAGCAGAGGTTAAACGGGAATGAACCGGGAAAACAGAGCCGAAAAAAGGCAGAAGATCGACGTGAACGTTAAAGGGCGAGTGGAATTCCCTCCCCCTAAGCCAATAATTACGTCGAAAAGAATAGCGCCGCAAACGAGATTGCTTCTCAAACAAACAGGTGTGTTGTCCGAGCGCGTTTTTTGTTGTGACCAGGCATCGCAACTGGGAAGGTGGAAGAAAAAAAAAACAGGACCGCTGTGGGGGGAGGGTGAACCGAGGTGAGGTGGGGAAACGAGGGCAGTTGGGGTGAGCAGGTGGAGAGACGTACCCAAAAACAGCACCCATTACGCCACGTGACGATTGCCCGTGGAGGCCTGTGAATGAAATCGTGGAAAAGGGGGAAATCCCGCGTGACCAGACTGCGTGGCGAGCTGGAGAGGGACAAGGCGCACCACGACCCCTTCATTCAGGGAACGAAAATGAAGATGCGCACAAATAAGCGGTGTTTACTTTAATGTCTTTCGCCAAAGGTCGACGCCAGGGACTACTGCTAGAATACTAAACTGCAATACTACCTACTCAGTCCTAAGCAATGCCAGATTACAGCTTATGAATTACTCACGGGCGTCCGTACACTGAAGGGTGCCAAACCATAACATATCAAGCGCCAAAAAATCAACTTTTCAGGAAAGGGGAAAAAAACTGGGGTTTCGTGAAAAATGTAGATAGCACTAATCTCATTTCGTTCATTACGAAAACATAACATAACATTACGAAAACTTGCTGAAAAAAATTATTTTTGTCGACATTTTACCAGACAGTCATACATGTTCACATGTTCTGCTAAAGTTCTTGTAATGTTCAAACTGTAGTGGTTTTAAAAGCTGTGGAGTATTTCATCAAACGTATATCAAAGTAAAATGACGGGATAAGTGCGGCATGATTAATTGCAAACGTGGAATGCAATGGTTTTTTGAATGAATTTCATTTTCATCTGAACGCCCTGAATATTTCAGAGTATTTAGATGTATAATTTGCTGCTTCTATTTTTTGTAAATTTTATATGACAGGATATTTGTAACTGTTGATGTCAGCCTAAAATAATCCTTTTTCTTGTATGAATGAAACAACTATAATAATAAATATTATTAAACAGGCTTTTGCATTCTATTGGTCCATTTGAATTTCCCCTAGCTTTGAACGCTTTTAATAAAAGAATTACATGTATAAAGTACACGCATGCAAAAATAACACCAATATTTGGAGAATTAAACAATTATCATAATTCTAAAACAATCACGTGCTGGGAAAGAAATTCAGTCACTTGCATCTTTTTCAACCGAAATTCAATGAATCTATGGTACGTTTGATTGATGAAATCCTTACAGCAGTTAACAGTCAACACCGCAATACGAATTTCAAGAACGTAATATCAATATCATGACCTTTCCATGACCTTATTTCCATTTCATGACTTTTCTGTGACTTCCACTGCCAGCAGACACTTTACCTACAACGCGTATTTAAACAAATGCAATATTGATATGTTGAATACCCTTGACTGCTTCAAAATCAATCACTACTCGACTATTCGCTGACTTTTCCATGTCTTTCCAATTTCCAAGACAATTCCACGTTTCCAGGTCGGGGGTAACCGATTTTGCTTTCTGGGAACCGAATTCTTGTCGAATGTAGACAAAGTATGTCATTATGCATAAGATGCGCTAACTTTCCTGGTTCAATTTTTGGATGCCCCTCATCTGCAGATTACACTAAGAAGCTAGGTTCGAAATTGCAGTCATCTTCGCCAACAAGTTGAACCAGGAAGTTTCCTGCAGGAAAGCTGACGATGTCTATCATTATTACCACGAAAACGAATGATATGCCATGTGTACCTTTAATTTCGGGTCCAACAGGGAAACTGCACGTGTGCTGTACAGTTGAGCTGGGTGATGACCCGTTCGCGTATTATCCCGGGTGGCCAACTGTGGAGGGAAACTACTAGTAGGAGGAACCAAATTCAACAGATCACGTTCGGACACGGATGGAGACATCCAATAGGGCAACAAAACGTATTGTATGTCGGTTATCATATATGGGGGTCCGGATATCCATGATGAAAAGGCGTCAGGAGAATGCTTTCTAATTGGTAGTTCGCATCCAGGTAGGGTACAACAAGAACCGAACGGTGGCCAAACCATAAATAACTGAAGTGTGGATCATTCTGAAGTTTAGTCTGTTAACAAGGACAATTCAGATACCGTGGAGCATGACCAAGAACTAACAGTGAAGCCTAGGAATACGATTTCTGATTTTTGAGCAGAACACAAACAACGGACGAATAAAAGAAAAATACGTGTCGCATACTTTGATCTCGATGCAATTCAATACATGTGCACGATTTCGGGACATATGTAAATGCAACAATAGAAATAGTCGAACCTGGATAAGTGGGATCCAATGGACACTTAAACTTCCCACTTATAGAGGTGTCCTAGAAACTCGACTTTCAAACAGGTCCCATGGTAATGCGTCCCACTTATAAAGGTTTTTAAATGCACATACTGCACATGTTCATTCAAAAGAAATAAAATAAAAAAAGCAATGCAGTGTATGTGCATTTAAGTAATTAATAGCTTGATTAACGTTACAAAATCAATTTTTAGTAAGAAAAAATGGAATATTTTTATGTTTATCTGCAATATTTTTCCCCATCATATTTTAACGGTTAAAAACTTGGACGTCTGTTTCTTCACAAGTCTTGAAGAAGCCCTAAAATTACTTATTTTTTCTACTTATATAGGTAGAAGCAAGGGAAATTTTCCCACTCGAAGTTAGCTTAGTTTAGAGGTTTCCTGGCGAAAAACGCCCCGACTCAAATATGCATACAAATTATAGAGGTTTCCCATTTATCCAAGTTCGACTATATTTGAAAATAAATGTGTAAACGGCAGTAATTTCACTATGAAGCTCCTAATAATTCATACTTTTTCTAACTAGTAAATTCACCTTGTCGTCTTGCAGGGCCAGCTACTGCCTGCCTTGCCATGCACAGCACCGATAAGGAAAACCGGAACCGGAAATGCAGCGGAGGACTACAATCGACGTGGGTCAGAAGGGAAGGACGCCCATTCCATTGTCAAGGAGTGCACATGATCTGTTTCATCTTGATATTGGGTAGGGAAGAGATTAACCATCTGCATTGGCCCCGTGCAATAATTGAACGCATCGGTTGCAAACCATGTTAACAGTAGTTAACTAATACAACGTACTCTACGAAATTTTTTCCCAGCGACTTTTAATCCAGGCAAGAATGAGGAGAAATCTCGGCGAATTTACCTACAATGGTGTTGTTTCCTATTGTATTTCGAATTTAAACGTGAGAATATAAGGCGTGGATTTTTTTGCAAGCAGAAATGTTTGTTGACATTCTTCAATGGTTAGGTATGAATGGGGTGGGGGAGAATTTCACCCCCTGCCCCTTCCCTCGTGCACATCTCAGATGTCACAATGACCTTAGCATAAGGCGTCCTTTTTCATAATTCAATGACATCCAGTTTCTACATAACATGACGTCAGAATTTAATATAAATGACGTCTTTCTGGCACTTGACTTTCGACCTTAAAATTTATGGATTATTAGGCAATTTTGTCGTTGTTAAAAAAAATAATGACGTCCTTTAAAGACGTTGTTAAAAAAAATAATGACGTCCTTTAAAGACGTTGTTAACAGAACGATTTTCGAGACGCTATTTCAATAAGTCATTAAATTGGAAAATAATGATTAATGTGTGAAGTCTGCTTATGTAATTTACAAAAACGACAGAATGTGAATTGAATTGGTCGTCTACCAGGGTCTCCGGTATCGTTTATAAATCCAAAATGTTCCGTTTATTTAATGAAAAATTGACAATTTAATTCATTTTTTAAAAACGTTATGCAACCCGCAATGCAACGTTGCATTGCAAAAAATACCCTCGTCCGAAGGTCGCGTTACAGCTATTTGTTTCGAAACTTAATTTCTTGATAAATAAACAGGTCATTTTGAGATTACGTGTATACAAAATAACGGAAACCCTACTCACCTAGTGGACGACCAATTCTACACGGGGGAAGCCTTACACGATCATTACTAATGACATTACCAACAAAGATTACTCCTTCATTACTTGTCAGCCGTACACAATCATATTAAATTCACATCATTCCCCATTTCAGTCGACTTCACACGATCATTAGTAATGTCATTCTCAAACGATAATGCCATTAGTAAAGAGCATCTGAAGTCTGCTTGAGTATCATCTGGACGGAGCAGGTGGGGGGTGTTCAATATGGATGGGAGGGAGTCTAAATGTCTTTTTGGTGGATGCCCCTTAAAAGTAATGTGGTCAAAACCCAAGGACCTTGATCAAAACTCTTTTATTTTCACAGCAACGGCAACAAGTGGTTTGTCCAGTTCTGGTACAATCGACACAACCAATGGCCTGCAGGAGTTGGAGCAAGAGCCACCGGACAGTGAAGTCCTGGGTGCCATCGTCCAGTCCATGAAGCTGTACTACAACCGTAGAGCGGCACGCGTGGCCAAACTCAAGCAGCTCCATCACCTGCACAAGCGGGACGAGGAGGTCGTGTGCTACGAGGACTTGGGCTGCTTTCGGGACGAGGGTCCGTTCTACTACCTGGATGCGCTGCCGGTGTCACCGGACCGTATTCAGACCAAGTTCCTCCTGTACACTCTGAGGAACCCGATGCACCCCGTGCTGCTCAACTACGCCAACGCCAGCACGCTCTACACGCCCTACTTCAACAAGACCAACCCGACCAAGATTATGATCCACGGATTCGGGAGCGGGTGCCAAAAACAGTGGGCCACCGAGATGAAGAAAGCCCTGTTCCACGTGGTCAGTGCGGTGGTTTATTAAAATTTCGACCTTTAAGTTAAAGAATATAAAAAAACATGGTTGATGAATTACACTCCCCCCACACACATAACATGTCAACTCTTATTGAATTAAACTGACTTCATACAACAGGTCAAGCGAAGGAATTTTGGTAGAATGTTTCGAAGCATCATTACAACGTGCAAGCATCTCGGCCAATTATGAAGAGATTTCCGGGAGAAGTGGAAACGTTTTGCCATAAATACGTCGCATGACTTTTTTTTATAGAAATTAACAGGGCATTTTCAAATTATAAAAAAATAACGCAGACCCTAGTGGACCACCAATACTACACGTAAAAAATAAATTATTTAGCAAAAATATTGAAGTCATCTTTTTAGGGTCGACCTAAGACAAGCTTGAAAAAAATCGTTATGCAGCCTCCGATGCTCATCTTCGGGTTTTTCACGTATTTCAAGCATTTAATGTTGTATACATAAACGGAAGATAGTTAAAAGTATACGAAATAAATCAGAACCTAGTGGATGACCTTTTCTACACTGGATATAATACATTTTTGAATTTTAATAAGTGTTCGAGGCAAAAATGTGTAACTTTTTGCATGTTGGGCATCAGTTTGAGTAGATTTTATGAGCCTGAACGTTTGCTTGTGTTTTTATGAAGGGAGACGTGAATGTGATCTGCGTCGATTGGGAAGAGGGTGCAACACTGCCCAATTATGTCCAGGCGGCCGCCAACACCCGTCTGGTGGGCAAGCAAGTGGCTCGTCTGATTGGCTCGCTGAACACCCTGTACGGAACCAACAACACCGGGTTCCACCTGATCGGATTCAGCCTGGGGGCACACGTGGCCGGATTCGCTGGAAACGAGATGCGGAACATCAGTCGAATCACAGGCATGCATACACTCTTCCAACATTTCCCTTTCATTTTTGCACAAGGACAGAGGAATCGTTGCTACTACACCACTCATGTTCGCTAGCAATGCCTATTTTTCATTGTTTAATTAGTTTTACATACTCATCGTATTGCAGGGCTTATGCCGAAATCAAATTCTTAACTTCCCTGACTTTTACTGATTTTTGGAAAAATCCCCCTGTAATAATTACTGATGCTTTTTATATTTCAAAAGTTGAAATCTCGTTTTCAATTGTTTCCAGAGGAAATTTTTATTTCCTTCCTGATAATTCCAGGTTTTCCAGGTAATTGGGAGCCCCGCATTAAACTGGAATCCCATGGAAACTGGAACTTACTAATAAAATCATGTGCACATTAATGCACACAGGATCAGTAATCCACAAAAATATCCTAAAACGTATTAAAATTCCACATATCAGCGATGCATGAAATCTAAGACTATTTCTTACCTTGTTTTCCTATCCATGTTCGGAATGGAATAGTGCCATCTCTCTCTAGCAGCACTGTGGTAGTTTCTCTTCTAATTACGCTTCGCACTCTGGTCCTCTTCAGGTCTGGATCCAGCAGCTCCTCTCTTCGAAGGCTACTCGGCCAAGGCGAGATTGGATCCCACTGACGCAGACTTCGTAGACGTGATTCACTCCAATGGCGAAAGCCTCTTGTACGGTGGGCTGGGGGCCTTCGAGCCCATGGGGCACGTGGACTATTACCCGAACGGTGGCAAAGTTCAGGCCGGGTGCAGCAACATTTTCGTCGGGGCCATTTCGGACTTGATATGTCAGTAGATTCCTCTAGGATAACACAAAAAACACTGGGGGGAAAAAAACCCGACATACCTGTAATCTTAAACCGCTTTGGGCCAATTCTTCTTCCAGGGCACCATCCACGATCCGCCGACGGCCGGAGTTTATGCAACCACCGGCGAGCCTACAAGTTCTTTACAGATTCCGTGCTGTCCAGCTGCGCATTCCCCGCATTCGCCTGCCGCGACTACGAAACCTTCCTGCGGGGCGAATGCTTCCCTTGCCGGAAGGGAACTAGCTGCGGCAACATGGGCTTCGATGCAGACAAGTCCCCTGGCCGTGGCAAGCTGTACCTACTGACCAGAGATACGGAACCATTCTGCGGTGAGGTCAAAAACACAAATAATCCCATAGAAGCTATGCATTAAGCATGTACGCATGGCTGATACTAGCGTTTTGAGGACGACCCTCATGTGCCCAAAATTGTGTTGCTTTGGACAAGTTTTCCATGTGATGCCAAAATGATGCCCAGCAAGCACATTTTTACTTCAAATACTTATTATAATTGATAAATTTACTTTGTTCCGTGTAGAAGTGGTCGCCCGCTAGGGTCTGCATTATTATTTTTATAATTTGAAAATGTCCCATTTATTCATAAAACATTAAATTTGAAAAAAGAAAACATTATGCAACCTTCAAAAATGTATACCCTGCAATGCAACCTCCGAAGGAGATAACGTAACGGTTTTTTCACCTTCATGTAATTATTTTTATAATTAAATCGGAGAATTTCAAATTATAAAAAATGACGCAGACTCTAATGGACAACTAATTCTACACGAGAAAAAAACCCCTAGTAATTATAACAAGTATCTGAAGCTCAGACAGGTATGTGACCTGCACTGAGTCAAGGTTTTTCTAACGCAAGATGGTACAGCTGAATACCACTGAAATGCGGTATGTTTTTTTTTCCAGCAAATCAATTCAAAGTGATTATCGAAAGCTCATCAGCGTTGGCCCCGACCTACGGCGCTCTCGAACTTACCCTGATTAACTGGAACAAATTTAATGAAACTTTTCAAGTAACCAGGTAAGCACCTAGCTGAACTGGGCTCACCTTGCGTAAACTGACATATACAAGTTAATTGTTCACCGCCAATTTATTTCAGTGAATGGGAGCAGTTGGTACCCGGAAAGCCCCTGACAAGAGTCATAGTGGCCCATCCCGCCATGACTAACTTGATTTCGGCACAGATTAAATACACTCCTTACAAGGGCTGGATCACAAGCGGTTTAGAACGATGGGCTGTGGACCGGCTGATCGTGATCGATAGTTTTGGAAGGAGGTAAACCACGCAGTATTGGTTATATTCCATTATTAACAAATAAAGATGGTGTGGGAAGTTAGCATCTTTCAAACATTTTGGAGTTCATTTGGATGGTGCATTTTGTCTAAGTTTCACATCTAACTTTAGGATGAGCACTCACTGGACGTGTATATGTACAAAATTTAAATCGTCCGACCAATCCCGATTCTACAATTATTTCTGTATATATGCACCGATAGATCCGACATCCGATAGTGATTCCATTTTGTTGGGATTTTCTCAAATTTACGTACAAACTGCAAGCAAAATGGATGTTGACAATGAAAGCATCCTCCTCGCATTTTAGTTTCATGGTATAATTAATTATCCCTTACATACTACACTACACATTTCATATTGTTTGAAAAATGTCCTGAAAATAAAAAAACTTCCAAAAATCAAGTGCGGGTAGGGGAAAATCCCGTTTTCAGAGGTTCAACTCAATTTAACTCTGCACTCTACTGGCAGCAAATATACGGGGGTGTAATCTATCGACCATTTTGGATTTTTTCCACGTCTATTTCTTTGATAAAAACTTGCCTCTTTACACAGCAAACATTTCATAACAAACAATCACTCACTTTCCGCCCAAAGGTATTCGTTCTGTAGAAGAGAGCTTCCACTGGCTGAGCACAAACCAACCACCGTTTACCTGCGCAACGACGAGTGTGAACGCAACGTGGTCATGCAGCCATTGCCGCGCCCATCGGAGGAGTTGAGCAGCACGCCACCCTCAGTCAGCATTAGCGGACCGAGCCGAGGCGACATCAGCAAGCAGGGATTCCTGAAGAAGCCGTACGACAAGCACAGTGTGGGCAATGTGATAGACCAGCCCGGCTTCAAAGGCAACGGTAGCATAGGGGCAACCAAAAAGGCAGGGACCAAAGTGCGCAACCAAGTGGTGTACTTCCAATTTTTCCCTGTGCCAATTCGATCGCGTGTCAATTTGACCCTCACGGCCGACGAACAGTTGCGGGAAGGGGTGGTCTACGACGTCGGACCGTCAAAGTCCGGCTTGCTGGTCCGGCCGAGCGACAGAAGGCACCCACGCTACCATTCCAGCCACCGTTCCATACCTGTGGGATCCAGGTTTCGGTCTCTGAGCGTAATGCGGATTCCCTTGTCTCACATGCAGCGCATGCCTCGAAAGCTGCCGCTGGATGAAGGTGGGGATGGGGGCCTGCACCGTAGCGTTGTTCCCGACATCAGCGCCCAGATCGTGTTCGTCCCGAGCAGCCATTCTCACCGCGAGCTATACATCCCGCTGCGCATGATGCCTGAAATGAAGAGAAGGAACGGATCAAGAAGGGCGTTTTCTGGGGCTCCCCGAAGCACAACGCTATTCCATTCGCCGATGGTCACTTCGCCCAGGCCATCGGCTCAAAGCCCGCTACGAATTGTCAGCCCCCCAGCGATCACCAAACCCTAAATTATTGACGATGACAAATTTTCCAGATGTCTAATAGTCAGAACCCGGTTATCCAGAACAACATTTATTTATTTCTACAGTCTCGCTTAGCCGCTCCGACTTGATGTTCTTCTCTAGTTATTTATTAAGAACGTTCCATGGTTGTAGGCAATACGAGAAAGAGAGAAAATACACCCGTCTAAAATGTTCCATTCTTTAATGCAGTTTTAATAGAAAAATTCCGGTGAATGGACGCTTTTGGGAATTGCAGGACAATTCCATACAAACTTAAGTTCCTTTTTAGTATTTCTCCACACCTAAACAAATACCCATTTTCAACTAAAAACGTTTGAATAAAAATATGCAAGGAAAAAGCTTCTAAAATTGACGTATTTTTGGGAAACTATCATGCCAAGCATAACAATCCGGTCATCCAGTCGTTTTGCCAAAATTCAGTTCTGTTCTATGCTATACGCTACAGTCACCATATTAATGCCATGCGGTAGGGGGAACAATTACATTAAATTTATAGACCGCCTGACAATACCGTTTTCCTTACACATTGTGCAATTTTGGTGAATATACTTGTTTATACATACACATTTCTACGTTTCGTTTTCCAGACAGAATGGCTTTTCTAAAGACCCTGTTAAATTTGCAAGGTTGATCTTTTATCCAGTTAATCTAGCAAAATCTGGCAAAATTATCGAAAATAATCTCGATTGTTGCCCAATGAAGTATTGCCTGCCAGTACAACGTGATATAAATGAAAGGTTACTGAAGTAAACAAAAACCCACCTGTTGTTATGGTGCAATATTTTATTTATTTATACTGTGCTTAAAATTATTATTTATTATACTATGAGATATTTTATGCTTATCATTATTCTTAAATTGTCATGCTGCGGAGCCAGCTTTAAATAAAAAACGAATAAAATGTAAGATTAAATTTACCCGGGTTGTTTATTGCGGGGCATTGGGAGGCCGATCCCCAGTCATAGCTTCCACCTGATGGCGTTTGGCCTGGAGTGGAAAAAAGTGGATCATTCAACATAGTCAACACGAGTGTTATTATCAAAGAATTGAAAGCAGATTTACCTGTAAGTCAAATTCGCAGTTGGCCAGGGCCAACTTCAACTCGTAAAGCAAAACCATGTCACTGCGCAGCTCGTTAAAATGATGACAGATTTCTTCTGTTGGCATTGGCGTGAGATCTAGATCAAAAAATAATTTAACTTTCTAAAATCAGCAACATGCAATACAATTACAACACGTTTGCAAAGTTGAACCGCTATTTACAGAATACACCATTTTCTTTACATTTCATGCAATGCCACCGTAACAATGTCTTCAGCATTGAGATAATGCAAACTTACCGATTCCCAGTTCCTGCAGTAGCTGTTCGATAGCTTTGGTTTTCTTCTGACCGACTGAGGTTGGCAACTTCATCTGAAAATGCAAGGACACAAAGTGAAAATTTGTTCCGTTTAGTGGCAAACGCCGTCTAATTTTGGCAAATGTCTTACCCTTTGACTACGGAGGCTAACTCCTGTTGTCCGTGCATCTGGAAACTTGATCCCAGCCATTTCGATCAACTATTGAATAGGCGGATAATTAGTCGGCCATTGCTAACAATTATTTCTTGTTGACCTCTTTAAAAAACGTGAAATTTGATGGAGATTCTCACCGCAGTGTCGGTTTTTGCTGTCTTTTGAGCGGGAACTTTTTTCTTGGTGTTCTTCCTTTCTTGCCGCCTCGTTTCCGAGTTGCTGTCGGCTGCTGTGATTAATTTCTGGAGATCTTGCGTCTTCTTCTCCCGTTCTTTCTTTCGCATTTCGATTTTTCTAAGTTCGTTTGTTAACGTCTGTTCCTCTTCAATCTACAATTATGACATGGATCAAATAAGTTCGAAAGGCAGAAAAATTAAATTCTAAACATCCCTGACTGTTTTAGATTTCCGAAAAAAATTCACCGAACCAAAACGTACCAATTACTCATATTTTTATTTCTTATTTCAAAAGTTTCAAAGTTTCTAACACACTAAAAGAGGTAAATAAGGAAATTCCTAGTTATTGCGTTAGTGTGACTAGAAATGCCTTCTTTTGAGAACACGGAAATTTTAAGTTTGGCATTTTATCTGATGGAAATTTCTCTGACTTTTGAACCAAAATGGGAAATTTCCCCAACATGTCCAGGTTGTTCCTACTTTTCTGACAATTCCAGATTTTTCAATGGGAACCCTGGTTCGTAGTAAACTTTAATTTGAAACTACATGTATTTTCACAGGCACATCAACAACACAACAGGATAACAATGGCATAGGCCAGGACAACAGCTACTTTTTTCTATGTAAACAAGATCTGTTCTTTCCATTAAGAACACTGCACATACCTGCTCCGGAGTTCGATCAAAAAGTCTTCGCAGCTGCTCCTTTCTACGTCGTTCATGCTCCGCATCATAGGCACGCAGCTTCGGCTCTTGGCCAGGCGGGGATCGGGCCTAGAAAACGTTGCTTTTTAGTAAATTGTATTCTTGCCTGAAAACTACGATTGGAAATGTCTGTACCTTTATAAGTAGGTTGCAAATATCATAGTATCTTTCCTTAAGATCCTCCACGCTGCGCTCAGGAAACTGGTTCCTATCCCACCTATCGTGTATGGCATAAAACCGCAGATCAAACCGGTGGCAAAGGTCGAAAAGATGATCAGTCTCGCTTTTTGTCCATCCATCGCACTGCAGATGCTGTTGGTATTCTACGTCACTGTAAGTGGGCATTTGCACAGACTGTAAGCAAAGATAATTGACCAGCTCGGTTAAGACATAAATCAAGGTGGTGTAAGTAAGCACCCTCAAGGTGCCTACTTAAGGGTGGCGGTCCCTTGATTAGGTCCGCCTCAGGGGTGGTCAGATAGGACCGTGTTCTCCCGACCATGCTAGTAGAGAGGCGATCGGATGGATCAGACAGGACAGTAAGCCGGCCGTGGCTGTTGTGTTGATGCAGGGCCTTGGGGCACACACCAGTGGTCAGCGTAGAAGGGACTCTTCAGATTTAGGAGACAAGCAACCTGGTGTGAACTGCCTGGCTGGATGAACCTTTTCCTGAAATACCCTGTGCGCAGGGACTTCTGGGGGCAGAAGTGAACCACTTATAGGGGCGCCCTCTGCTGTCGATATGGGTAGGAAGGAGGTGTCTACTTACAGTGGCAACGCAAGGCGTGGCAAACAGAATAACTCACCTTATTAAATTTCGCAAAGGGATATTCCTTGCCCTCATCTGCAACGCGTCTCCAGTGGTAGAGATGCGCTCCATCCTTTCGCGCAGGGTTGGTGAAGGGCATCCACTTCCATGCCCTAACCCGCTTCATTCCGAGTTTTGCTTTCATTTGTTTGTATCCCTGACCACTGTCAGTTGGTAAAATTGGTGGAGCGTCTCTAAACACACGACAAATCGAGTATTCATTGTTTAACAATTGGTGACATTTTTATATCTTATAGATAATATAGATGTAGGACTCACTTGTTATCCGAATACAGCAGAGCATATAATTCCCGGTGCATGCCTTCTGGTCTTCTGTTTAGAGGACTTTCTAAAGACTTTTTCTTTTGCTACAATAGATAACAAATACAAAACACATATATCTTGCACTTTTTCGGAAGTGAGACTTATAAGCTTGACATTGCATATTTTGATTTTCCCTAAAACAACACCCGTGTATGTAACTTTCTGTTTGCCACAACATTACAAGTGCCTTAGTATGCTATGAAATGCCGATTTCGGTGCCACAATCGTGACTCAATCAGCGTGGTTGAAATCTTAGAAGTGCATTTGAGCTAGACTATCCAAACGAACGATGAGAAGAACATCAACCTTGCATTAACTTTAATATCTAGGCAATGCCAATTTGCTTTTGGCAACGTAATTTGTGGCCATCCTGTACCGGTATCACCTCTGTAACAGTCGAG
>JAQIXS010002510.1:0-22454 GCA_034700785.1 Rossiulus vilnensis
AATGATAATATGATTATTTATTTTGAAAATTAGGAAAACGTCTTTCGTGAATTGTAAAAAATTATTTGAATGCATTTACGAGTCATTGATAATTATTCACGGATTTTCTGAACAATTTTCAAAATAAATCGCATAAACGCCGTCAACAAACGAATTTCGAAAAACAATTCAAAGTTCGCAAAATTTCCATATGCTACGGAAATTCACATCAATTCCGTTAATAAATTTAAGAGAATTCGAAAATTCTTTGATAACTTCCTGAAACCATTTATTCCTCGAAATTATCTCGAAATCAATTGAAAATTCCGGATTTTTTCATATAAATGCACGAAAATTATTCCGGTTTTTTAAAAATTAATTAAATGATTTAGGGAGTTTTCAGAGAATTTCCGACTAATGTGCTTTTGAAATTTAGCAAAGGGACCTAAGAGCGTTTTGGAAAAAGTTTTGAAAACATTTCGCGAATTTTCAACTGATTTTTGAGAAAATTTCAGTAAATTATGGGAATCTGAGAAAATTTATAAACGGAGGTTTATGTAAATTTTAAATGTCGTTGTATATAGAAGTTTTATGAATTTTAATTTGTTTTTTTCGTATATAATTGTTGTTTCGTATAAGACAACAGCCTTCGGCGGTGGGCGGAGACATTTCCTCACTGCCTTTTTTTAGCGGCAAAGCTCTCAATCAACAAGTACTTTCTAACTTTAATTAAAAGAAGTATGTCTCAAAAAGAAATGCTGAAACATATTTATAAATAGAACGTCCATGCAAAAAATGTTAAAAACCGTCATCACAAATCTAGAATTTGAAATTTATGTACATTTCTAATTAAAATTATGCTTAAAAAATATTAATTGAAGGCGGCCATAAGGCTAAATTGTATAAAAACTCAAGGAAAAATACATGTTATTGGATGTGAATTTTTCATGAAATGTTTAGAAATATAATTAAGTAAATGGTAAAAAACAGATTAATATGATGGAGGTTATGTTCACTTACGCGGCATCACAAGTGATGATTTTAGTGTTTTTTGTAAAATTACAATGCACTTTAATATGGGATCGGTTGTGTGCAATGGTGAAGGGATAAGTTGAAAATCATACCATTATATTGGTAAATGACGTTCCAAAATTTGCAACGTTTTTTTTTAATACCCCCGCGTTCATTGGTGTATGGTATTTTATGGACAGTCCCTAACATCAGCGAAGCTAAAATAAAACTAATGATGGCATACCATACAAATTTATAGCCATTTCTCCTTATGTGTTGTGTAGATTATGTGGCTTTCGTTGGCGTGTGCTGCCACCTAGGAGTTCGACTGAGATTTGTTTTGAACTTGAGATCATATGACTAAAATGGCGCTCTCCCATTGGTCGATTGGAGGATGGACCCCCTGCATTGCCGAACCATAACAGCCATCATGGCGAGTCCGAGGAAATTTAGCGAGAAAATAGCTCTTCATAATCAAAAACAAGCTGAAGAAACCGCGGCTTTCGAAGAAATCATGAGGGAAGTTGGGACCGCGACGAGGGTATGTTCTTTCACTACGTGTTTCCATTGCGAATTTGTGCCTAAAACTGACATGAAGCTGAAAATACAGTGACCTTGCCCAGTCTGCCCAAGCTGCACTTTCCGTTAAGGTAGGCCTATCAGTCCGTGAAATTCAAGGAATATGTCTTTAATTATCGACAGACATTCCGTTTCAACGAATGATAAATTTATGGACCTAACGACCAATTCGTTATTTCGCCCTGCGAGCCATCGCAAAGTGTGCGAACGGCGAAAGAAACGCGTTCAACTTTGACTCCTTGAAAACATGACCGTTTCCTCGAAAATAGGCCTAAGCCTAAACTGGTGTTATGGGCAAGGTTAAACTGAATCGGAAAGATTTCTCTCAATGATAATGGTTTTAAGAGCTAGAAGTAATATCGTCCATGCCTGTTACGCCTCTTGCATCACCTGCTGAATTGCACACGATTTAGGAACAGCACTGTATGCGAGAGGCTTACATGTATGAAGTTGTGTGTTGAAAAACAAAGATGCTGGTCATCATCTGCTTGTTTTGCATGCTAGTAGGGTTTGTCTCCTGGACATCAGTTAAACGTTGAGCGTGAAGACATTTGGCATTTAAATTGATTGTGTTGACCCAAACTAAGAATTGTGTGCCAATGATCTCGTTGTCAGTTGACGGGTGTGAAATGAGATGGCTGTTTCGAACTTTTGCATCTTCGTACTAAAAGAGCAAAGTCCTGTGACCAGTGCAGCGGTATTGCCGATATAAGTCATTTAACCTACTGTCCACTTTATTATGAAAACGAGGAATGTTTAAAATCTCATCTGAGTGAATATATGATTTCGGACAAATCTAAATAATTTGACCTCAGCACATTTAGGCAAATTACCTGGCATTTTGTATGTTTATAAAATTACAGATACATCTCATGAAATTAATTGTTGGTGGTTATAAAATAAAACTTTGTGGCATTGAATAGGCAAGGATTCATTGCTTCGGTATTCTGAAGAAAACTAACGAGAAATAGGCAAGGTGTGAAGGTTATAAAGAATTTTATCATTGCAGTAATTATGCTCAGTTGGTAGTTGTGCAAAACTATGAGCACATTTAAGAGATTGTTTGATACCTTGAATGTGTAATTCTTAAAATAATTGAGGCAGTACTTTGCATGAACTATTTTCTAATAGAAACGTGTGCAAAAATATTTTGTACTTTGAAGGTCTACTAACTATGGCAGTCCTATTAAACAGCTCTTTAAAACACATTGTTCCAACAGGATAAGTCCAGTGTTATTTTTTTCTTTACGAGGCGGTCATGTTTAATAATTATAATGAAGGTATTTTTTACTGATTTTCCCCCACTTATTTACATTTTATCTATGGTTTATTTTGTTATGCAAACCATTCTGTGGATGCCTCCGGTGAGGATTAACAAGTTTTTTGTTGTTGCAAGTTTTGTTCTATAAAATTAGCTTGAGAGGAAAAACATGTTACAATTGATGAGATTAAAAAAGCAGGGGCGGACTTTTAAAAAAAGTTCATGGTCAGCCTTATTCCCCTCACATATTTACTAAAAAATATATGATGTCAAATTTGCAAATTTCTGAATTGCATTACTATCTGGTGATATTAAGTTTTAACATCTACGTGATGCATTTAAAAAGAAAATTTGGGGAATTATATAAAAAAAAACGGTCATGGTCAGCCTGTTCCCCCTCCCCCCTCACAAAATTCTTTAAAAAGTGTATGAAGTCAAATTTGTGAATTGCATTACTACCTGCTGATATTAAGTTTAAATAATTGCGTGATGCATTTAAATCGTTTGTGTGTGTATGGAATACCTGAAAATGTTTTCATTTTTTTAATTAAATCGTTCTTGGAATTGTGACGATGCTATTTTAGGCCTTTGACCCATGTACGCTCCATTAATACGGGATCATTTTCTGGCAAATTGGGACTGCTAATATTTAGGTGACAATTGCCTGTTTTGCCTCATCAATTTGTGTATTCACGACATGTTTGAGGCAAAATTGCAGGTTGACGACTTTGCCCTAGTAACGTAGGGTTTTTCCAGAGATTTTTATAGCGCGTTCTTCCAGCTATTCTTGAAGACTGATGGCTGATGCACTTTTTTTGATTTGGTTTAACCCCTTCCCAATGCCATTCTTGAATTTCGGCAGCCCTTGACCCATCAAACAACACGTGTTTAGCTAGAGGTACGTGCCAACCTCTTGATCGACTGCCTCCAGCTAAAGCACATGTCGACCGTGTAATAATGCATGCTGTTGCACCTCTTCTCAAAATCCACAGCAGACCTTCGTTGGCGTGCAAACCAAAAGTGGGTCAATAAATTAGATGTATTCATTAAGTACAGCCTGCTCATGGTAGCGGCTGATTGTTTTTGCTAATTTACTTCCTAGTTTTGTTTTCGCAGACCTTCGCTCTCACGCTGTTAAGGCACACTTAGCATACGGTGTAATTTCGTTGCTTCAAACTAGGGACATTAGCACAATTTTACTCGAAAAATTAAACACGCGCACACAAAGATTGTCCTTACAGAAAGTGAATGCTTTTGGTATTTTAACTAGCAAGAACCTGAGAAACATGGGAATGTCGGGGGAATTGTGAAAATTGTTGAAGTCAGGAGCTTTCCTAATTTTGAGTCATAGCCTATGTCGAATAATATGGAAAAATTCATAATTTGTATTTTTTTTCGAAATTTTTCGCCTATGGTGTTGTTTTATATGGTGACCACATTACCTGGAAAACAGGGAAATCACGAAGATATTAGGGAATTAAAATTTAGGGGAGAAAATCAAGGAAATCGGAGAATTCTAAATGCGTTGGTTTCACTTTTCCTTCGTGGGGGTAGGTAGGTCTAATATGGTCTCAAATCCTTAACTTGGGCTAATTCTTGAAAATGTTGCCTTTCCAATTAGCATTTCCAAATAAATTTCGCAAAGAAACAGCAAATAATTGTTGAGAAATAATAGCTACATTCATGATTAATTCTGATTAATGTTTGACTAAATTTTCGCCGATGGCGTGTTATTTTAATATTTAAATAGTAAAGACAGCCTAGGCAAAAACCGATGTTTTATGATCTTATTTTTACAAACTCATCAAATTTGTGTATTTGTAAAAGCTTGGTCACTCTGCTTTAATTAATAATATTTTTGAACATTTTGTACGGAAATTTATTTCAAATTCCATGAGTTGTCATCGTTGTTTTCAGTTTCCCCACCCTGGCGTTCCATTAATTATTAATATTTTAAACAAATTTTGTGTCAAGCTCTATGATTTGTAGTCTGGGTTTAATGCTTTTTTTTCGTCTGCAACGTTCCATTGCATTGACATCCCACAGCAACTTTTCTTAGAGAAATATAGGCCAAAATTCATAAGTTGTGGTAAATTTTTCCAAAATTGTCTTCTTCGGCATCCCATTAATTAATAGAAGCAAATATGTTTTAAAAACTTATTGACGTTGAGAGAACGTCATGAGATTTTAACTTTTGTCCACAGAAAGTCATTATCATGACATGGTTGATAATTTCGTGTTTCTGTGACCATTAGGCCGCACAAACGTGTGTTGCCTCTGAGAATAAATGACATGGTTAGAATTTCTTTGCCAATTTAAAAAGACAGTTTGCTAACTAATTTTAAACCAGACTTGGTGGGAATGGAAAGTGATTCTGTGACATCAGGTTAAAACAATGCTAACTGTTAATGCTTTAATTTGAATCATGATCATTTACTAAGCTTATGTGATGATTTCTTATCCTTGTTGCCAAACAGATGTTAGAATAGTGTAACTGTAATTGGACCATTATCATTAGCTTTATTCTCCTTTTCATCAGCTTCCATTGTAAGCTCAATGCCATACTGACTCTTGGAATCATTACATGGTGAGAATTTGACTCTAGATTGATCTGTTGATGACATCAAATTGATGAATTATATGCCTCTACAGAAAATAGTTGTCGATTCAGGACTATGCACGGTTTCTCATATCACTGATTGGTTTGATATCTGCTTCATTCAAGTTAACTTGTATGCTGTTATTTATAACTAAAGATCCAGGAAATAATGTAGTACATGTTAAACATGCATTGTAGAAAACAACAAAGTGTTCAGTGTTGCTAAGAAATCACTATTAAAGCATATGGAAATAAGTACGCTTTGCAAAACCTTTATTCAGGATTGTAGCCAATTTAAACATTGCTGGTCCCAAAAATGTGTTTACATTATTGCGCTAATTTGGAATCTTTCCTATCTGTTTTCTTGCTTTGTTAAATTCGTTTTACTTGGTCAACAGAATATCATAATAAGTAAATAATCTAAAGTGGATTCAGTTTTAATGTCAGTTAGTGATTGTGTCATGGGAAAAAAATTGCGAATACAAATTAAGATGAACGCAGAAATATAATTTACGAAATCTGTGATTCTGTACTCGGTTTCTTTTGGAACCAAGTACATGTACATGTAGTAATTAACATACATGTAAGTTATAGAATAATATCTGACGTGCGCTTTATTTATTATTGTTTTGTTGTTTAATCTCACTGCTTGAGGCCAGGAAATAAAGTAATTCTAGCTAATGTAATTTGCCTACAATGAGGAACTTGGTAGTGCTAAGAATGTTTTCACCGCTTTACAATACCCTGAAGGTAGCAAATTATGCCTGTAAAAAATTACATTTTCCTTTATTTATTATTAGCCTACATCTATTTTTTGCGATCGCCAGTTTCCAATGTCAATGGTAATGATTTTTTCTGTGCTCACGCATTATTTTGGTAAAAATAGTGCCTTTCAGTCAGTGCAGCTGCCTTACCAATACGTAGTCTACATGTACATAATCAGACTATCAACCTAATTAGATGACCATGCCTGAGCTGGTTTTCCTAGTCTTTCACTGCAGATCAGAAAGAAAATGTTTGGCATTACTGGATCACTGTGCTTTAAAGTGATGTCATTTATTAATTAGACGTTCTTTTCCAGTTTAATGACTTCTGTTAAAAACGCTACTAAAGCTCGATCTGTTAAAAACAACGTCAGCAAGGCATCATAAAATATTAATCTTGTTTATGCTCGATTAAAGTTCGTAAGTCGGTTGCCCAAAAAGTACATCATTTTTACTAAATTTTTACGTTAGGTGTGGAAATGATGCGTTATTTTAGATTGAAATTAGTTGCCATTTATTATGGAGATAGAATAGCACAGTTAATAACATCAGTTTTTCTTTTATCCTTTTACCTATTCAAAATAACAATGCTGCTTGTATGGTCATATAGAGTACATGATGGTTCATTAAGCTAATGCAGGTGTATCATCGTGTTTTAGATAGCTACATATATACAATTAAAACTGGCACGAAGTAGTTGACAGTAGCAAATGCAGTAATTTCCCTATGGTACTGTCGAGTTAATGATTTTAATTATGTTATCATCTCTTTCATTAGACCTTCGGAGCTGGTTTGGCTCAGCAAAATTCGGGATTTGCGGGATCAAACCCCGGGTCGGTTTCATAAGTTCCTTTCAGGCAAATTTAGGCAAAACGCCTGTATCACTGATCTCTTACTATCTCGTTCATACTATCATGCTTTCCCCGACATGCATGCGTAATGCATGTACTGCAGGTCGTTTAGTATGACACGTCTATTGCATTATACCATTTTTAACTGTCTGGTTTGATCTGATAATAACGGCCAACAATATTACAGTATCCAACAATTAAACTTTGTTTTCATGACGTGAACAAATTTGAATTTTAACTTTTTTATATTTATTTTTAGAGAAATTTGCTTCATTAAACACTGTTACTTCAATGTTAAAGGCGCTGATGTAGTACTCATCAATCGCATTTTGTGAAATTGCTCATATTGGCGAAAGATCAATGAAATTATGAGTAGGTGTACTCTCACGTAGTTGTACACGACACATGTGACCACCTGTTCCATTCAAATTCCTCTCCTGCCTGCAAAAGGAATTTATTTCTGGTGAGGCATTGTCATTGTTATACTTTGATCTATTCCCCAGTACACTATCGTTCGAGTAAAACTTTTTTTTTCCTGAATGGCTCTTTGATAAGTTCAAAATATCAGACAGACTTAACTATGAAAGTTCTTTGTTGGGCTATCCATGTTGGATATGTTTTAAAACTGACATTGGAATTTCTTTTGAATTCATTTCAACAGTTTCATATTATCCAAGGAAGCTAACCAATAATACGAATTTTAATAAATCATATTCAGTAATTTCTGGAGGAACTGAAAGCATATTGTCTAGTATACCTAATTTACTGTGATGCGTTTGTGCTTCAAGCATTTTTCTGGAAAAAAAAAGTGTACTAAGAAGGAATGCTACACAAAGCAGCCATAATTTTTGATCATTTTTGCCAATATAAATGAATGTGAGTTTTTATTGTCGTATTTGTTACATGTTTGTTGGCTGTACATGTAGTACCTATTGTTTAAAATCATTTATATTATATGTTATTGAATCGTTCTAATATTAATTACAATTATTAATTGGCTGACTGCAGTCAGCCAAAATATGACTGTTAAAAGTGCATTTGACAACTGTAATTAGGAAATGGGTATTGATGCTCGCAATGTTGGTGTCAAATTGGTTGATATGGCCTTCATTGTGATTGATGTATTGATATGAATATCATTAAATTCTATACACGTAAAGCACACAAAAACTAAAGGTGGGCGCTTTGTGTACATATATTAGTTCATTGATGTACTCAAACTCCAATACATCGGGTTTCGTAACTTTTCCTAGTTAGTGAGACAATTTGGGATCCCTGGCATTACGTCTATGTACAATATTGTTTATTTACATTAAGGCTATTGCATTGCATCATCAGGATATCAGTGAAAACCAGAGTAGTTTATGAAAAGAAAAGTTATTCATGTTTTTTTTTTCGATCATTTTATGTGTAAGCTACTATAACACGTATTTAAAGCGTGAAGTGAAAAATCGCAAAAATGGACTAATCTTGATTTTTTTTTCGCTTAAAAAGTTCTCCATCCATGACTAGTAATGTCTGGAACCCTTTGCCATTTTAAAATAGCCTATGATGAAAACTGGTGTGCACAAGTCAATGAAAATCATCTTAATTATATATAACATACTATATTCGAAGTTTAACAAAAACAAATTACAGTATTGCCAGACAAACCACTAACAGTGGCAATGTTGCATGTATCTTCCCAGTAGCATATCATCTTACTTTCCTCGCTAACCTAGCGTTGAAACAGTTTTTTTTTTAGCTCCATATTCTATCATTATGTGGAATTAACAAAAAATATGTATACGTTTTGTGATCTCAAGGACATTCTTCACGTGTGTTGATCGTTGTATGTTTTTTTATGTGTACCCTACCTTAACATGTGCACCCTGCCTTAACATGTGCACTACTGAACATCACCACCCAGCACTTTTATTTACCCAGAGCAACTCATTTTGTTGTCACTGTGCACTTGGTGAATTGATGTGGAAAATAGTGTGCAGTATCATTATTTGTCAGCCATTTTAGTATCATCAATTTATTCCCATTGTTAGGGGGCATACCAGATTGAGAAGCAATGTCACCTTCATATCAATCAGTCTCTGGGTTCCTACAGAGGTGGTTCCCTGCCTAACGTCAACCAAATTGGCAACAACAGCATAGATTTACAGGTAAGCACTGGTAGCTTGCCATTTACACTATGTGCTCCCTGAGTCCATGACCATGGTCCATCCACATTTTGCGTTTCATTTTGAACTGGTTGATTGTTGGTGAATTCATTGACTGTTTTATTTTAATCGTTGAAACCAGATGTCACCGAACTACTAAACTCATTGCGTATTCTTGAGGATCTCAGTAGACTACCTCACCTTACACGTATCAAACCTTACATAGCAGAAGTTCCCTAATTTGCTCTAAATAACCCATGTTCCCACAATTCCCACAGAACCTGGGAAAGTCAGGGGGATTTTGACATTTTTTTCTAAAAGTCAGGATCTTTTGTTTTTAAATTCTTTTTCCCTGGCATTCCACTAATTCGTAATATTTTAAGTAACTTTTTCATGCCAAAATCTATGATTTGGTTTCTTGCTTTTAAATTAATCTGCCTACAGCGTTGATTTACCCTACTTGATATCCCTCTCAGCAAATTTTCGTAGAGAAATATAGGCCAACATTCATAATGTTTTACTTTAATTTTTGGAAAATTATCTTTACGGTATTCCATTAATTAATTAACGCACATTTTTTATTAAAACTTTTCATATAGACCACTCCCCTTTTCTCCCCCATCGCCTTATCCTCCATGTACTAGACCTTAATTTCCAATTATTATTGGTCTACGGGGAAGCCTTACATACAGGTCAGGGAAAAATAAAATTTCCTACCTGGGAACCCTGAATTTAACTTACTCTTCTTTATTAGTGATAAACATATTTTAATATCCTATCTGGCAAATTTGGTTGATTTTATACAATGTTTTTCCATATTATGATTCTTAAGGCTGTGCTTTTAATTTATTTAGAAAAATCTAAAAACTGTGTTGATTTTCATAATTAGTGGATGGCGGTTGAGTTAAATCGTTATAAACCAACAATTAATTATCCATAATTGCATTTTCACATCTTAATCAAGAATGTATTTAACACATTGTTTAGAAAATGTTTCTTACTACAATTGTCGTATCATTCACTGCCAGTTTGGACGTTTGTTGAAGCCATTTTAAACACTGTGAGCTTCAAGAATTTCAATGGTTCCACAATTTAGCCAAAAATAGTTGTCAAAGCAAGGCGCATTGCGAGGCAAAGTCAAAATTTTAATTAAAATGTCTCATCTAATTGACTTTGAAATGCTAAGTGCGTTCGTAATGAGTTTAATCTGTCAGCAAAGTGAAAAACAAGTCATTTTGCCATTATTATAATAACGAGAGTATTTGGAGATAAGTTATCTAATTTTGTGAAGTTAACTAGTAAACAGTCAGGTTGTTGTAAAGAAATGCTACATGTAGTACAAGATATATTGTTGTTAGTGAGAAAGATTGGATAATGGACATTTTGGTGAATTAGTATTTTTTAAAGTAATAAGAAAAGACAGGTCCATTGATGTAAAATGAAAACGTATGTAGCATGGAATTGTTTTGTAACTGAGCTGTATAAAGATGAAATAGTCATAAAATGTATTCGTTTCAATGCATTTCATTTGCATTAGAAATCGTCTTTACAATTCGAGTCCTTTAATACTAACAACTTATTAACAAACTACATTATCTTTAACAGTACAGATATCCACAAATTCTTTAAGGTTTCTGTGAATGCCAACTACATGTATAGTTGCTACGTTTTTTTCCCCTGCATTAATGAGTATATGTTAGCTTAAAATTGGTTTTGTATTTAAAATAGCTTTTTTGATTTTTTGTCAACTTGTCTTGTCATAACATTGAAGTTACACGTTTTAATAGGTTGACTATTTATTTGTTGTTCATTGTATTTGTTTTAAATTATGTGAAAATTCTTGGCGATGTAGCTTGAAAGTTGTTTGCTATAGAGGATTTTCAGTAATACTTCTTATTTCAAGAAATTAATTTTGCATATTCTACCGGATGGTGGGTTTATCGTTTGCAGTTGGTGTTTTGCTTCAGCTCTCTTTGGACACACGTGCATTTTTTTTAAAGAAAAATTTACATGTAATTCATGTCGTTAAGAAGTAATTAACATTGAAGAGGGATTTGCAAATGATAGCGAAGTGGGTATATAAGCTAACCTTGAGATGGAAAAACCCAACTGCTGAATTAATTTGATAGCCTTACATTTCAACCAAACATAAAATTGAAGTTGCTACCGTTTTCATGTAATTTTTCATTGTCATCTTTTTTATTTTAAATGACTTGGTGATTGGCTATTGCACCTGTAATTGTAGGCGTATTTCAGTCTGTAGCAATTTCTAAGTAATATTTAATAATTTTATCGCAAATTGCATCTTCATGTTGGTGTATGATGATGCGCAGACAAATTAAATTTCACGGCGTACATGTTAGGAACATTATTGTGAAGTACTTTGTATGTTAAATACCTTGTTATGGTCATTTATCTCTCCAAATTCTCCAGCCCCGAGTTTTGTTGCCCTGTAGTTAATGCTTTGTGCGATGTGGGTTGCAACACAGGTCTGCTGTCTTGACTGTCTTATGAAAGGACAATTCATCTCGAAATTCCCATACCCGCATAACACAGCTCTGGTTATGGACGTCGTTAAATAATCTCAAACAAACCCAGTAAGACTTGCATGGTAATACTATTTATCACAAGTGCCTGCCAAGTTATGGTGGGAAATTTTCAAGGAATTTTAAACACTCAACATTTTCATTAAATTACTGTAATTTCGGTATGGCAAAATTTGTCTGAATTAGCTATTGTCACATAGTGTTCTGTAGACCTAAATATGAATTACCATGAAACTGCATATTGAGCTAGTTTTCTAGTTTCAGGGAAAATCAGGGAAAAGTCAGGTGCATTTCTTTTGTCACTGTATTTATTGTTGAACTGTACTGTCTGTTTCCTTTTGTTTTTGAGTGTATCCAGGGAACTTTGGATTCCCCCAACTCCCCGGATAATCGGGAGGCAACTGTATTTTAATTTTCGTGTCATATGTATATTTCACCGTTATTAATATTTGTATTTTTGCTTTTCTTAGAGCGCGCTAACGAGCTTGGATGACATGAAACAAGGGCGGGACATTCTGGGGGACAGAGCATACAGGGAAAGCAGATCTCGAAATATTGGACCACACAGAAGACAATTTGAAAAAAGAATATCCTTTTAATTAGCTGTTGTTGTTGCTATGCATACAGAACACTGTCTGCCTCTATTGATAACAATAATTTGAATACTCTGGTCGTGTGGTATATCACCAAGTTGCCTTAATCACTTTCTATACAACCTGTTTGCTTCACCTAGATGTGTAGTTTTAATGCCAGTGACAGAAAACATTGTTTGTTTACTTTTCACCATTGTTGTTGGGGTAATTGCTAATACCAAATAGACACGAAAGAACATTACTGTAGTTAGTGAACTATTAAATAAGCCGCGCAGTATCGTCTTTATTTTCCCAAAGTACTAAAAAGGGTCCATTTCGTACCAGTTATTGCCTGAAAGCCATAGCAAATTTTTTTAAAACAAAGTCGGAGGTACTTTTAAATTTCACCTGATGCATATATTCCTCAACTGTTAATACATTGATTGCTCTCCATATGGTTCGCCGTACCTGTCTCCGCCCCCAGACACCAGCTGGAGGAGGTAATTTACGTCGTAATAAAGATAATTTGATGTTTCAATTTAGCATGAATGCTTCGCAAATAATTAAAGCTATGATATATTACAGGACAAATAGTGACTCTGCTCTTCACCAGAGTGCCATGAATCCAACAGATACTTATCACGGTTCAACGACACCTCCAGCCAATCGTAGAAGTAAGTCGCTAATTTTGTTGAAGTATTCTGTTAGTGATGTGTTTCCAGACATGAAATCATTCTTAAATTAAATTAAAATCACTCCTATTAAAATTGGTCCCCATTCGATCAGTAATGTGTGTAGTTTATAATAATTTCAATGTAGATCATGAGGATGGAATGGTAATTTCTGATGGAAATCAGTTCAAAGGGGGGTACTGGGATCCCAAAAAACAGTTACTTCCACCACAACACTCTCGTCCAAAGTCTTGTGAAGTGCCAGGGATTAAGTAAGTTTTCAAAGTTGTCATATTTTTTATTTTATAATTGTTTTCTTTACGTTTCTAATTGATAACATGCATACCATTTTTTTCAATTAGTATATATCCAACTGAACAAGATCCCAACATTGTACACATCTCCATTGCCAATAACACAGGTTCTTTACCTGACCTAACAAATATTCAGTTTCAATCACCATTATCTACACCACTTGACACAGAAGATCAAACTGGCTCAAATTACAGCACTGTGAGTAGGCATTTGTGTTTTTCAATCCCCTTTAAATTAGTTTTATATTATTTCCATTGCGCTTACGTAGTTTTATCCTCTTAGTTTTTTCTATTAGGATTAATACTGGTTTGGATCCTTAAAAACGCTGTTGTTTAGTTTTCACATACCTGTTAACTCTTGTCTAAAGCTTTTTTGCCCTAACGCATTTTGCTACCCAGAGTCCCCAGCAGCAAGTGAGCCCTTCGTCTCTGTCCCCTACTTCTCTCACTCCCGCAATGTCTTTGACGCGAGGTGGGTCTATACCCCAGTCCCCTGTTGGGGCAGCTGGCACGCCTCAACCTGGACCACCCCAAGCCCAGAGGAGACGACCCCACCACCCTATGCTGACTAACTTGATCATTAGTGGGAATCCTCTTCCGCAGGCAAGATAACCTACGTGATTGTGCTCGGTTTCTCTCCTTTACGGGTATTCTTGTTTCAGATGTGCTGGCGTTTGACCTTTGCTTGGCTTAATACTGCTACTTTCCCTTTATGAGAAGTGAAGGACAGGAGTGGGCTACTTTTAAGATTGATTGTTGTTTCATATCACAGTACTATCTATAAATATATTGCTACATTTTTTCATAATAATGGAGCTGAACTTTCATTAGAACTATTGCAAAAAACTACGCCGCAATGGTAGTGTCTGGATATCCGTGAAGTTTAACTTGGTAGTGTTGCACTTTATAGTTCAAAACCATGTGATGTAAAAATGCCTTCAGTGAAAAAAACCGTTTACCACGTATCTGCATTATTTCCACATATTCTTGTTGAGGCCTTTAAGGTTTTCTTTTCTTTAAAACTTCTAGAAGCATTGTATAAAATTAAAGAAGTTAAAAAGTATATCAATCAGTTTTAATCTCCAGTGACATTAGCATGCTTTTTTTAAATTGTGAAAGGTGGACCCTCTTACTTATTAAATGATGTATGCGTGAAGAATAAATATGGCTGTTATTGTAATTGTTATTGGCACAGTAAGAATTTCTATCACTCAATTTTCTTGTTGGATAATGGCCAATGTTATTTATAAACGACATACATGCTCATATTTTACCTCAACAAGTTTTATCAATATGTCTGCAAATAGGTACAATTAAATGTACTGTAACTCTTGAAAGGTCAGCTCAGTTATTATCATGTCATTATGCATGTGTTACAGTTTTCGTTAATTTTAAATGTATAGTTTGCACAGTTTTCTAGAATGATACTACTTATGTATTGTTAAAGATAAATTATAATAGATAGGATATTCATTATATTATAGTAATGACGTTATTATAATAGTCTTAATGTGTGTATAGTCTTAATATATAGGCATCATCGCCCTGTTAATGTCACTAGTCTCATTCTTTCATTCATGAAATGTTCTCAAAATACAGAAAATTTAACTAATTTAGTTAATGTGCTAAACTTGTCTTTTTATCACAACCATGATCTTAAAAGTGCACTCACTTCTGTCGTTTTTCCTAAAATCAAAATAACACAGTAGAATTCCCACTACCTAAAACAAGCAGTTAGTGGGAAATCACTGTTCAATTTTATGGTTCTCGCACGTAAATTCTTATTTTCTTCCATTGTTTTTATTCTTATCATGACAGGATTGTGGCATGTGTTGCTATATTCACTGCATATTAATTGTGATGAATGCATTTAGTTGGAACGCTGATGCGATGCCATTAATTAATATTAGTATTAATTTAGTAGTGCCAGTAAACCTTATAGATGTGTGTTGCCTGCACTCTTTTGTTACAGGATTGCCTGAGGGTACCCCCAATGCACACCCGTTTTTTACACACTTGTAAGGTTAGTTTTAACACTAGTTGTTTTTGTTCTTATTAGTTTCCTATATCATAAGACTGGCTCTCCAACATCTCAGCATTCTTTTTTATTATCCTGCAGACAGTCCTCATTTTCTGGTCAAATGTCTGTGATACTAATTCTCACTTAATTTGTATTTGAAAGTAATATTTTATTAATTATGGTAATTACATGTATAAGAAAATGTTCCTATTATGTCTAAAATATCCATTAAAGTGTAAATTAGTGATATTGAAAATAGTATTTGACACCCAAATGATATGTCATAGAATGTATTTCTCCGTTAAATTAGTTGCATCAGACCTCATTTTTCTTGATTTATTATTTCTGTCGTTGCCATAAATAGTGGTTTGTCTGCAGGTAATCAGCTTTACTCATAGGTTATTGCGATCTTTGGCATTTGCATAAGCGTTGCGCTGCACTTTTTTTTTAGTAAAAACAAATGCAAATGAATAATGATAGTACATATCTAGTTTTTATTTTATAATGGAACATTAACCTGATATACAAATATTTTGACATATTTATGGGCTTTAGAATGGGTTTTTTGTAATCCACGAACGTACATGAAAGCCTTAATATGGTACCTAAATAGTTATACTTCTGCATCACGATACTAATTAGTTATGATTAATTTTTTTTAACCAGCATTAACAAGATTCCAGTGTTTTGTTTAAACAAATTCACTGGTTTCAAAGCAATATCAGTCATCTGTTTACAAAAAAAACAAGCACCTATGAATTATAAAAAATGCTATAAATCTAATACTCAAGACTAGGAATATGAATACAGGATTTTTGCCCTACTACAATTTCCTTTTCAGCAAACACTGTGTGATTGATGCATCTATTAAAAGTGCAGGGAACTACTCGGTTTACACCACAGTAGTAGTAGTATTTCCTTGTATTTTCCATGGTATTAAAGCTGTGGGTCTGCACAACTACTTGTCTTTAACGTGGTCATTTAACCTTATCCCCTATTCTTGTTAATTGCTCGCCAAATTTTATCAAGTTCATGCTTTTTTATTATCTTGTCCTGCATGCAGTTATGCTTTCCTAATGTAGCATCTAATTAGTGACGACTTTCTTTACCAAATGTCTTTGTGCATCTTTTCTTGTTAACGAAATTCAGTAGCAATTTCAAAATGATGTTTTATACAGTTGGAATTATCAAATGAAAAGTAAACCATTGCAGTGATTAAGCATCAGTTTGAAATTGCTGTTTTGGCACTAATACGTTATTGCTTAAAAATTACATTGGTCATATTTCTACTTCAGGGAATGACAACGGAGTCAGGAGGGATGACGATGGACTCATATGTACAATCCCATCAACAAACAAATCAATATCATTTGTATCAGCAGTCTCCACAACAACAACAGCAGCAGTCATTAGGTGTTACAAATACATCAGATGTAGCCTCAGTAAGTTTTTGCTTTCGCATCACTTTTTGTTAAGAATCTTTAGAGGCAAACTTTTGATGAATTTTATGTTTTGGGTTTATTTAAACTGTTCTGGTGTTATTTTTGTACAATTGTGTTGCTATTCTATGCCGAAAATTAAGGACGACTTGCATATTTCTTACTTCATGTTTTTACTTTGCCAGACTATGTCGTATCGCAGCAATAGTCCAGCAGACACTTCTTATAGTGCGCCCCAGTCACCTGTATCACAGACCTTGTCTCCTGTAAGTTCGCCAGGTCTAGGGCCTCCTTCAAAAGATCCATTCACCGACACGGGTATTTATTATTTGCAGTCGAATGCACAAACAAACTCGCTACAGGAGCATTTTCAACAATTTAATATAAACATGGTTAGTGATTAGTTGCTTTCCTTTCTATGTTTCTGATTATTCATTTATTTCCTTGCAAAGTGATGCACCGATCGTGGGATTGAACTTTGTCCCAAGATACTTTTTGACCAATTTGCCAAAAAACTGAATTTTTTGTCTGATGATGAATACAAACTGAATGATACATTCTGGTTGATATAATAGATCGATACTCCACCTGCTTCCTCAGTTGGAAATATCTTCTTGTCTGATGTCAACAATTTACAGTATTCCCAGGTAGGAATTGTGCTCTGTGACTTTCTCGAACCAGGAGGTTTTTGTTTTAGGTTGGACTCGTAACTAGTTAGTTTACTTATTTCACTATGATTTGCATATTTTCTTAAGGTTCAAAATGTTGGTTCAGTAGATGGGAGGGATATCTTGGATGGGGGTGGATATTACAGTGCCCTTGACCAGTATTCTCATGGCGGCCATTCCACTGCAATGTCCTCGCCTGGTGCAGGACAGAATCATCCAACTACTCCACAAACGCCACAAACTCCCAGCAGCATACCAAATATTATTCTAACAGGTGATAATTTATAATTATTTTCAAACATTGTTTGCGGGTTCTAACATAAAAATATCCTTTCAAACAGTTGTCACGAATAATGTGGGCATTTGTACTTTTATTAGCCAGTTAGCTCATGGGATAATTAAACATTGCAAAGTTGCCATTCTAAACATTACATTTGAAACTGCTCGCAAATGGTTTATTTTCCACCCACCTTTGTCTTAGGTAGACTTAGCAAAATGAAGGAAAATGAAATCTTTAATTGATTCATTCTAATCTAGATAATGATTTCCAAAAATTTGAACAAGGTAACATTTCAAATCGTTGAAATGTAAAATGCACGTACTAAATTTGAACTGATTTTGCTTTAATAGGTTTATTCAAGATTCCTAATTGCATTATGAGTGTGATTTAACGAATTGGCTTACTAATACATGTATATTTGTATATTCTTAATAAATGTGTGTACAGATTTTTCTTCAGGTCCTGGAAACGAGGATCCGATGGGAAGGCACGACTTTGTGAAAGATATTGGGTCTGCGATGGCAGGCATGTCCGGATCTTTTGATTCCGATATATTCGTGACGGACGATCTAAAAGCAGGGCTGGATCCCATAGACTTTGATGGACTTCAAATGTTGACTGATCCCGATATTGTCACAGATCCTGCTACCGAGGATTCCTTCCGCCTGGACAGATTGTAGCTAGATACTTTGCCTGATCTCTTCCCAGTCGATTTGATCTGGGAATGTTCAACTTCGGCAGTCCTCCCCTGACCCAGTTTTTCATCCACGAGTAGTGTGTCGAGTTCCTCGCGCCGGCACTTTTTAAGGTGGGTACAAAGAGAAACCCCGAAGAAGTGGACGTGCAAGTGCGTTACAATTCTCAGCCGAAATAAGCCACTTTCATGTATGTATGTACATATTTTTCATCCTTTGTCGTGTCTGCCAGACAGTTTGCTGTAACTTAATTCCTCACGGACGTCTTTTTTCACGTCTTGTTATTTTGGTTGCGATGTGCTCTGAATGACAAGCTGCGATTGTTGAACAGAAGCAAAACGGAGAAGCTGGTTGGATTCAACACCGGTGCTCCTAATTCACGAGACTTTAGCTGCGTAACGCGTGAAGGCAAGCAAATGGACGACATTGCTTCATAACATCGCTACTATCTTCTACATCGTTTCTGTCATGAAAATCCATTTTTCCACGTTTTTATTCATTGTGATTGGCTCTTAAGAGGAATTCAGTGTTGTGCGTTTTTAATTTTTCCTTTCCGCGACTTTGCATATTATAATTAGTTTTTTATCTACTTCCAAACACTCGGGGGGCTGATGAATCCCCTGGGCCACCTTATGGTCATTCCTAAAAGGCGCAGTGTAAATTGTACAGAATAGATTGGAATGTTGAGGCGCCACCCCATGTCTTAACCCTGGGTATCTGGCGGGCCGGAAATCCTGGAAAAGTCAGGGATATTTATTGTTTTATGAAAATCGGGGTGTTTTAAATTCTGGGAAGGGTTTTATTTCCTTAACTTTGAAATAAAATACTTATCAACTTATTCACATTTCTTTCTTTTTTTTTACATTTGGAAAGATCCTCCCACTTCAATTGCCTCCACCTATGCATGGGTGCTTATAATAGAAAGTCCTTTAAATGCGAGAAAATTATTTTTAACTACTTATAGTATGTAAAACCGCTTCTTCCTTTTCCCAAGGAAGTCTCTTTTATCAGCTGATTCGTTCTTCACCAAGTAGCTTTTTCTGCTACTGGTTTTTGTACATTGTTTATGTGGAATCAGGATAAGTAGGATCATATATGCAGCGTTATTGGAAAATTCCGAAAAGATTAGCATAACTCTGCTTATGGAGAACATCGTTATTATTTCCATTGTCTCGCCTATTCATAACACTTCTCTCATCCTTGGACTTACATTATAGGCCAGACATTGCGAAAAGTGCAAATATGAAGGTTTGGAATTTCAGTGTGCAATACAATTATTAGTGCTCCCTATTTTGCCACTACATCTGTCAAACTTAAGTGTCTACAGATGTGAAAATATATACAGTAGTTCATGACTCAGCATTGTATCATAAACAAGTCGAGCAAATGGTGTGGGGATTGAGAACGAACAATAAGTGCACTTGCTAAACATTCAGTTTAATGCATTGTACAGCCTCCTCTTTCTGTAATTAGAAAATATGTGATCTGGCTAAATTCCTCAAAGGCTGTAGTTCGAATTCTATTTATTTCAAAGATTCCCTATTGGGCTCAAATCAGGAGACAGTGAAGGAGTCTTTTAAGTTTCAATTCATCTTTGATTTGAACCTTTCATTTAGTTTTTTTGGCAAAATTAATTTCAGCAATTCTGTGTAGGAAATAGAGATGCCATCAGACGTTGGAATTTTCTCCCAAAGGATAGCCTTAAATTTTAGCTATTAGAAATTCAATGTGACAGTGATGTTGGTGCCCACCCAATTGCCGTGTTATTTGCCCAATAAATTCGGTTGATGGATTACACCCCCTACCACTGATTGTAGAGCACTAAGTTGAATTCAATAGTGCAATGTTCACATTAAGGGCTGTTGTATAGACGGAGTTTGTATTTGCTTTGCTAAACCTTCACGAAGATCAGATCGCCTGGTTTCTTGAATGAATTGAATGAGAATAGGACCCTCTCCTCTACACGGAGATCTTGGAAATGGTTTTGAATTTTATCAGTACCATCAAAGTTGTTTTTCACTCATCAGAAAAAAAAAATCTTAATTTCTTTGTCCATCCCATAAATTGCCTTGCAAACTCAAAATGTGCCTCTTCATGACATGGTTAGAAACTAGGTTTTCGTCTTGAGTTTCTTCCTAAGGATATGTGTAGTAACTTGTAGTAGAAAACATTTCAAAGTACTGATGCTTGGTGTCACTCCTATAGTATTTTGTCAGATTTGCCTAGCTGTATCAGTAAAGTTCTTACCATTTGTAGGATTTACACACCATGCTCTGAAGGATCCATAAAATAATGGTCCATGTCAGTGGTGCTGCAGCCAAAGAGCATGCTATTCGGTTTTTCTTCGTTATATAACTTAAAAATTTGACCACATCGTGGGATCAACTATTGAGAGCTTTTCACCTCTCGATTCAATGGGCCAATCATGTTAGCCAAGTCTTTACACAACCACAATTACATTCTTGTTTCGAAATGTGGAAACATTCTGGAAGTGCGCTTTTATTGCATTCTCATAACGATGCATTTCAGTAAAAGAAATGTCTCGTTTTCAATCGCCAGAAGTTGCACGATACGTGTCACAAAATGAAGGTAGTGGTAAAATGGGCTGCACTTGTAATAATGTTGCATATTGTGTGTGGTTCCAAGTGACAGAAAAAAATGATTGTATGTAATTTTAAATGAAAGGCTATTGATATTGAGCTTGATTTTGGCCAAATCAATTTTTATATATAATTTTACATTAGAGAATTAATATAAAACTTTCAAAACTTGTCTTTGCTGGTGACTTATTTTGGCTACTGACCGGTGAGCCTGGAAGATTGGAGTCTCATTAGGACAAAACCAATAAAAAAATCAGAATGAATATTGGAAATTACTCATTGGTTGTAAATTAACTTAATTTACATTTTAATCCGTTTTAGAGAAAACAAATATAAATGCGCTTTTCAATATTGGAAGTAATGAAAAAAGTTTTCATTTTTCTCTTCCATTGAGTAATATGCATGTGGAATCAAATTTCTGTTTAATGAAATTTACATAAGGTCCATTCTGAAGCAAGTCTTGATTTGGTAAACCTATTTTTTGGTTATTGAAATGATTTTACTGAAATGGGGTATGGTCCGGTGGTCCCATATATATATATACACATAAAATCTTATGACTCCGCAAAAATATTTGCAATGTGTTGTGAAAGGGTCGTTTGCACAAATTGAACTTGGCCGTAGTACTTCCTTTAAAATCCCTGATACTATTTATAACTACATTTGGCGGCATACTTGTTTGAACCACCCTTGAAGATATTTCCAGTTTTCTTCTCAAAATATCCACTATGACACTATGGAATTTGTTTGATACACTTATGCCATATCACTATTAAATATCGATCCACATTTTGAGAAAGAGATCTGCCTCGATTTCCATTTTTGTTTGTTCAGAGAAAGTTTTTGGTTCTTTCTTGGATTCGAGTTGTGAAGGGCGAAGATCCCAACAATCTAGTTTTGTCGAATGAAGTAGATGGCATTGGCAGTGGAATGGACCATAGAAGTGACTCTTTAATTATTTCAGGCAGTAAAACTGCATTCTCGAATTGAAGAAAGTGAAACTACGGGAATTAATTGGGTTATTAGTACCAATTGATACATTAAGGCCGTGATTCGGATTTTATACTAAAAATTGCCTTCCAATAGAATTGAGCCATGCATTATACATTTCTGTTCATTTCGTAGTTTTGAATTTCTCGTGTATATATAATTAAGACCGAACCTTTAGTTTGCTGATTGCTGTTTCAAGTAGGCCCAAAGATAAAACCCGAGGTGTCGTTTTTATATTCATGTGCGTGTTTCATTTCACATTCACATTTGCATTGATTTTGCACGTTTTCAATGGATGGAGTGTTTAGGCAAGTCGTAAAGTATTTTGTGAGATTTTTGCCAGGATATTTATACCATTTAATCTTGAGATTGATACCTGGAATAACTGCTACCCCAAGACTTGATTTTTGCTGAGGAAATGGCATGGAAGATGGTGCAATTGCTGTTGCCTCGATTTTGTAATCA
>JAQIXS010002511.1:0-22447 GCA_034700785.1 Rossiulus vilnensis
GCGCAAGCAACCGAGCAACAGTCACGCAGGACATGCGAAGCGACAGACGCCGTGCAGCTACATTATTTCCACATAGCGTTACATCGACAGCGTTTGATTGGTTTTGGTTTTTTCTGGAGACCGGAGGACATACAACACCTAGTTTCGTACTGCAAAGCAAAGCAAACAAGAGTGTGTGAATGCAAGCGACTATCGAAGCAACGGTCAAGCAAAATGCGAGCAGCGACAAAATCACACCCGGCAGGCAGCGAAGCGAGCAGCCAGGGCCAATGCCGAAGCCGCGAGTGCCCGAATAAGGAAAGTTGAGCGATGAAGATGGTGTTATCAGATGAAACCTTGTGCAAGAAAATTTCTGAATCCAGTCGAACTCTGTCATTACTATTACGAATTGCAGAAAAAAAAAGCACAGTGTAGTGTTAACTGTATGGCAGATTTAGGTCTTCATGGATTTATAACGAGCTCGATATAAGCGAGTTCGACTGCATTCCAGTATGATGCGGGATGTCTGCAGACTTTCGAACAGACTCCAAAAATCAAGGATCGAGTTATTAGCCCGCAATTGCCAACTTGAGCAGCATGACGCGGCCAAGTTTGCCACGCAACTTACCCCTCTCTCCAGAACTTTGCGGTCAGATTCACACAGCCGCGATCATGGAATGCGTGAATGCAAAGCGCTGCGATGGAAGATTCAAGACGATATTAGCCCCAAAAACAAGCCGGAACCTTCGGTCGTCGGCTATTTACGAGTGAAAGTCCTCTATCGGGTGCCGGCCAGTGTTAGCGAGAAAATCTCCACCATTGCAACTGCAGTTGCTTTACGTGCCAGCCGTGCCACCAATGCCAGCGCAAGACAAGACGTGCATCGGAACATGCCTCGTTCAACGGTAAAACTGCGACCAACGGCCAAGTACGGTAGACTCGGATACCCCAGGACATGTTCTCGAACCCGGCTGTCCGAATAACTGAAACACCTGGCGAATCAGCAAGATTTGAGGCAAATTCGTACATCCAAATATGCATTTTTGCACATCATTTTTTCTAAAGAAATGGGTGATGAATATCAATTAATGGAACGCCTTAGGCACAGAAAAAAAATTTGTAATAAAATTCTGTACAAATTTGGATATCATTAACCATATGAACGCCATAGGTGAACAATTTCGATTATATTTTTTTGATATTTTTGCCACTGATGCCTGGGCTTGGCGGTTGATCCAGTCCTGCATAATCCGGGGTCTACCGTAGATAGCGAAAAGCAACTATGAAATGCAAAAATGAAATGTAATGCATTCTTCGCTCACCGGAACGGCTTCACCCCCGAATGAGTCAGCATGTGGATCTTGAGGTTGGACTTGTTCTGGAAGGTCTTCCCGCACCGGTCGCAGGTGGCGGCGATGTTCTGGTCCTTGTTGTGCACCTCCTTCAGGTGCCTCTGCAGGGCGGCGCGCGAGCCCAGCAGCTTGAAGCACGACTTGCACTGGAACTCCTTGAGCACCTCCGCGATATCTGTCGGAAGCGGAGGGATTCACATCACATCGAGAAGGACGACGACCGCAGAGAAGCGGGTTAGCACTTTCGCATTCATGAGCGGGTTTCCCCAGTTTTTCATTCAGGTTTTTATTTTTTTCCAGGTTTACAAAATTAGTTTAATGACTGGTGGGTTAAGACTCACCGGAGTGCATGCGCCGGATGTGCACCTTCAGCTTCTGCGGCTGACAGAACTTCTTGCCGCAGAGGTCGCACAAGGGACGGCTGCGGCGTGGGTTAAGCTTGCAGCCGTAGGTCCGGTGCATATCCAAATAGTTCAGTCGGAGGAAAAACTGGGCGGGTAAGAGAGAGATGGACTGAAGTCAGTATCGGACTTTTGGATCAGCTTTTCTTTTAGTTTTCCTTACACGATTTCTCGTTACTCGCGCGTGAAATCAACTGAATGCTCAAAATCGTGATTAAATTTCTGTCATCGCTCTCACCTTCTTGCAGTACTGGCACTGGTACGCCCCCTTGCCGTCGTGCATCTCGGACGCGTGCCTCATGATGTTTTCTTTGCCAATGACGGCTACGCCACATATCTGCAACGGAAAGAATCGATCAGTTACGAAAGGGCTAGTTTCGTTATTTTACGTTAAAATTATTTTAAAAGCGATAAACGCAATGGGCATCGTACGTTTGCTGCTTTTCTCAAACGCCCAATTATTTAAGCCCCTGTAATCGACCACGACCGTATTTCCCTCCCAATCACACTTCAGCTCTATTGACTGTTCAAAATTTGTAATCTCACTTATGTGTTTAAATTTGGGTTTAACCAATTGACCTCCCGTATGCCGCTTGTAAGGCATCGAATAGAATAGAATGGAATCTTTTAATAATTTCACAAATAACGGGAAGCTTAGTTACCTTGCAGTGATATTTGCGAATGGTCAAGCTGTAGTTGGGGTCGTGGAAGATCATGCAGTGCATCCGATAGTACAGCGAGTTCACGAACTTCTGGTTGCAGCCGCCGCAGCCTTTCGGAAAACAAACGAGTAGGAAAAAACAAAAATCATTTTCAGATGCCAGCCTTTCAGAGCTATCGGACGCGGCCAATTCGCGGGCACACCCACTCGTTTTCTCCATCTTTTTCCTGGACCAGGCGACCGTCGGATCTTCCGACCAATAGGTCAGCTCCGTTCCGGCGCCGACGTCCTTGATTGTCACAAAGTACAGGCCGTCTTGGAAGGGCACCGCGGACACGTTCCTCTCGCTCTTGGAGGCGGCGGGCCTCAGGTACCTCAGCCAGTTGCTGCTGTCGGGATCGGACGTGTCCAAGTAGAGCTTCATGTTGTCGTGAAAAATCTAAAGAACGCAATCGGATACACGTTTCAATTCAATTTAACTTAACTCTGTAACCTACCGTCAGCAAAGACATGCCATGCGGGTTTTTTTATAACAGTTCATTCACATAAAGGGTGTTAAGTCTTGATCGCAGCGTCTCTTCTACTGGAGAGACCCTTGATTCAAAATAATAAACAAATCTAGGAAATATAGGTGGTTTTTCAAAAAAATATAGGATAAATTATTATCTTATTCGGTTTAGAAATTCATTCACCATTTTGGTGATTTTTTTTTCAACATATAGGATAATAGGATAATTTAAAAAAATAGAACTTGTAGGATATTTTGCCAAAATGTAGAAACATTTAGAGGACAATCAAATAACAAATTGGAAACATAGGATTTATAGGATGTCTGGGATGCCCTCTAAATCTGGCAGCCTATTCTTTACATGGAACCGAGGACCGATGCCGGACGAACGCCCAAAACTGACCTCCCAGATGTTCTTCAGGTCGGAATCCTCGTGTATGTCCGCCTCGTAGATGCCCTGTCCGATGACCGGCCCGAACTGCGTGTACTGCTCAATGGGCTCGACCGCGACCACGCTCTGTCCGTGGCTCTTGTCGATCACGACCAGCTTCAGCATCTTCGGCAGGCTCAGCTCGGCCCGGCTGGAGCCCTTGACCGGCGTCGGGTCGACGGGCGAATCGAGAACGACGCGCAGGGGCCGATACAGCGGACACGTCTCTGACTGGTGCTTCTGGCTGCAGTCCACGCAGATGCGGACCTTCTCGGCTGCGAAAGGGGCAAGAAAGACAGAGTTGCTGACCCAAGGGCGGACTGTCGGCAAACGCTGCGACACGTCGCCGTCGTAACTTACCAGCAGGCTTAGCGAACGGCTCGTCGATGGACACAGGCTCGAACGTGGAGAGCGACGGGGGTTCCACCCAATCCGGGGGCGCTTTCCGGATGTCCTCCGACGCCGACCTTTTCCTCTTGGGCTTCTGAGGCGTCAGGATTCTGGCGCGAGCCCTCGTCTGTCGGCCCACGCGCTTCGACTTCAAGGTGGCCACCCTCGTGGACCGCCTCATGCAGCGCACTCGGATGCCGGCAGGAGTCCAATCGAAGTCCTTTTCGTCCTCACTCGGACTAGAAAAAATTAACAAACAACAGCTTTTAATACCTCAAAAACGTGCTGATACCAGAAAGAATGACACGCAGATTTGAATGATTGACCCAGGACCTACTTTTGGGTGTGGGGGTGGGAACCAACTTCATTTTTCCAGTTTGTTATAGACGCCGTGGGCGTAAATTTGGAAAATTTGGGTTTCAAATCCGCGTTTTTACCCTAAATATTTTATAAATATTTGCCATTATTAAAAAAAAACGCCATAGGCGAAAATTTTTGGGGAAAAACTGGATTAGAAATGATGGTAAAGTAAGGCCATTTAAGCAAGAAAATTTCATTGATCAAGTACATGTATCACATCATGGACTGCTTTTGGCCGTCTGATGGGGGCACGTGCCCCGGCACCCATCCCCTGGGTGCGCCACTTGGTGCAGGTGTTCAGTGGTTAATCAGTTTGGTCATATGCCACACCTCGCAAGCAGTTTGTGCCAAAATCCACACATAAATGGATTGCTTTTCTAATCGGGTCGCCATTAAAGCTACAACTACTCGGTTCTTTCCGTTCGTTGGGCCATCGCAACAGATTTAACGGGCTTAAGAAGTTGCCCAATTGAGTTTTATCCCAATGTGCAATTGAAGATACTGAGGATTGAATTTTTTCTAAATCTGTAGGACAAGATGGTCCCTGAAACCGAACTGTTTTTTGAGTTCGGGTTTCGCATTCCCTGATGGCAGTCTGGTGACTACGGGCCGTACACCGATGACAGACACGAGATTTGCGATAAATGCAAGCGTTTTCACGCTTAGAAACTGCAAATGTACCGGACACACTTGCGTAATTAAACCAAAAACAATACTCTCAGCCTTAATTTGAGAACTGCGCCACTCCGCTGGCAGTGTCCGTTACGTTTACATTGTGTCACGTGATCCATCAAACGGGAACAACGCAAGGGAGCTTGCTGCGTAGCGTGGTATACCGTAGTTTGGAAAAAATTGTCGGTTAGAATTCTCAACTCTGTAGCTAGTTAGGACCTTCGGGAGAATACCGTGCTGGTCTGGACTGTGCCTGTGAGAAACCTCATTTTTGGCCAACTTCACCGTCCCTGTCATGCAGGTGTCAAGAGTTCATGCCAGTTTTGAGAAGATCTATGATTCAACGGAAATTTCAGTTGATCCAACTGATAGGCCTGGGTGTTTAAAGATCTCGGACACGAGTCCCGTTGATTTTTTCAGTAACGTGTGTCGCTTCTAAGTGGGCAACTAATATGCACAGCTAGGTTGAAATTGTCAAAACCCCTTCCAAAGAGCCGAGAATAAGTACGTGTCCTGTGTGCGCTCAACGAATTGCGGGACCAATGCCCACATGCGAGCCAAGCATGAGCTCTCGAGAGACGAAATTCCATCTCAACTCTTAAATGGACACACAGCTAAATAGCAGAAATGTGTCGACATCATTGGTGTCATCCTTTAAAAAATAATTCGTCATTTCAGGTGGACAATAGACTTTCAAGGGCCGACCAGCGGCAAGGATCAAGAGATTTTGATTCCAATTCTCCGCAAAAGCGCTTGATGTTAACTTTAACTTCATCCCACACACTTATGCCATCTTATGATGGCTCCCGTGGGTGTCTTGCTGGTTACGTTACGCTCGCTATAACCGAGTAAGGCGGGCTGCATACCTAACCGGCAAATGTAAGTCGTCAGTCACTAATTTGTCAAACTGGTGCGCAGTGGCTGCTACGCTAGACCTTAATTCTGTCTTTCGTAAGAGCCAACAGCTGCCAGTGGACATTTGTCGGTTAGATGCGCAGCCTTCCTTAGACTTACAACACTGTTAGCGTCGGTAACATCGCACGTCCGTTGAGTCCACAGCCTGCACGTGTGTACAATGCTCAACTCAACTCGCTTATGGAACTCCGAGCACATTCGGATCCGTACCACTGTTCATTTTTCTTGCATGCCATTCGACGTTGGAATGCCCTTCCAAAGGACAGCCTTGAGCTGCATGAAATTCAATTTTACAATGATGTCGGTGTTTACCCCATTGAGGTGGCAATAATATTGGGTTGATGGAGTACACCCCCCTACCACATGGCATATCACTTGCTGCTAGTAGGGTACTGAGTTGAATTGAATTGAATAACTAAAATAATAAATAGTGACATACTATAGTCCTGTTAAAAGAAGAGTATCTAGATCCATAACCAATTAGAAATATTCAGCTTATAGATCATGCCTTCTCTCATAACGAAAGTCAACAAAATCAACTCAAACAAAATACCACAGACTCTAGATGATGAACAATTCTACACGTGTAAAAATAAATTTAGCAATTATAATAAGCAGGCTTTATGAAGCAAAAATTTCATGACGGACATCCCCATCCCGCCAGTATTTCCTTGAAAACACACCTGGTTTGTGGCCAAAAAACGGTCGTGGGCCAAAAAACTCGTAAACTACGTATTCAGATGAGCAATATTGCAATAAAATTGCATGATGCAAGGTGGCAGAAGGCGATGCGGGTCCGTTACAGCGAGCTGGTCATGTTAAGGTGGTGGTAACCCGGACATAAGGGTAAGGTGCTAATGGGGGCATTCGCTGCGGAATGACACCCTTTCGAACGCGACCATAATGGCAGTGTTTACCCAATGGAGGCCCATTAAAACAATCCCGAATCCTTGATCTATGTTATTCGCAGCTGGTCCGGAGCATTGCACGGTCAACATCTGCCCCATTACCATTCGCGTGCGCTCTGAAGCTGTGCGGAACCTTAGCAGAGGCCAAGAATTATTTATGGCCGAGCCAGGAACGCTGCCCATGAATAATCGAGGCAAATGGCAAGATGGCCATTTGCATGGCTATGAGCACCGTGGCGGAATATTTAATGGGGCCCAGAGCCATTCAGTTGCATCGCTGCGCTGCTGATTGCCAATTTTTACTTTTAAAAGCTCCGAAATTGCTTCCGTTGACCACAGCGGCCCGCTGACCAATGCCCCTCGCCGCTGTAAATCACGAGCGCCTGCTGCACCAACTGACCACTGGCACGAAGATCAGGCTCTTAGACCCCCCGCAGCTCTTAAGCCTGTGGCAGGTAACTGCATGGGAATGAGCGAAGGACGTCAACAATGGCACCTAACCGCAAGAAAATTCTGTATTTGAAATCCTTAACACACTGAGGGATAATCGGATCAAGTAACAAGTTGGAGTCTGTTGTTGAGTCTTGTTTGTGATGAATTTGCCCACTACATGGTGTTAACAGTCTGGTTCACCGTACACATTATCGATTGTGGCACCAAGTCAATAGATGGCGCTGAAAATTGTTATGCCAAAGAATACGAGTCCCCATTTTAGCAGCTTGAATTGGTAAGCAAGCGTTACTGTATAAGCATCTGAAGGACGAAATTAACAGGCGTTAGAATTAAGTCTGTGAGTTTTAATACCTTTTAAAAAGGGGGCGAGTGGGCAGTAGGTCGTGATTTAAACATTTCTTTCAGTAGAATTTAAATTGACTAAAAGCCGTAGTTTGAAACTAGAGTTTCCGCAAAACCCCCACAAATATCAAAATGGGAAGTCTTGCAGCCTGTTTGGGGCCCCTTAAAATATGATATTTGAGACTAAAGCATTTCTTGCAAGATGCTTTTTGGTAAAAATGTTCAAATACAATTTGGAAAACAAATTTATATTGCCAGAGGAATTATTGTAAAGCATTTTCGTGGGAGGAGTATCAGTGAGAATGCAATTGGCAAACATTTGCACAAAAACTTGATAAAAATAGGCTTAAGTGTACATGTGTTTTTGAAAACTTTGTTCATTAAGAATACATTTACGCAGATCTTTCACAAAAGATGTGTTTCATGTATGCATTTTCATAACTTTAAAAAAACGTTTACAAATACTGAGTATTAAAGAAACTGGTCCAAAAGTTTATAAAAATGAAACTATGTAACCTTAAACACAGTGTGGATAATAGTTTATATTCAATGTATGTAAGTAATTTTAAAATTCTTGGAAATTTCCAGCTGTTATTCTTTTCTTTCCAGGCCCAATTATGCGATGTATTTCATGGACCCCGGAAGGATTGCCCAGAGCAGATCTTGTGTATGAGAGGGAGCTACCAGATCCGCCACAGGCAAATAATTTTCATCCGGTTTGAGTATGCATGAATTGATAGTCTTTTAATTATTACTATTATATTAAAACGCAATATAAAAAACTAAATTTGAGTTTAAGTTGGTTTAAACATTTACCAAGAGCGATAAATGATTGAATATTTCACTTGCATATGATACAACGAGTACCAACTACGTTTCATTGCATGTGCAATGCTACTTAAATTCATAAAAAATACTAATTAGAAATTGTTGTCATTAAACATGGCGAAATTATGGAGGCAAATCGACTTGTCACAGATAAAGCAGACAACAATAATGCAACCTACGTGTAAGTTGATAAACATTTGATTTATAATATTAAAACGATGTGTTACAAACTTTCTATACTTTACACATGCCCTTGGTAATTAAGCGGACTTGTGTAATATAATTATTTTGCACAACAAATCATATTTCCTCCATTAGTGTTTTGAATTGCTGACATTATGACAAAACTACACTGTAAATCAATAAAACCATTCAATATTTAGCTTTATCTCCATTAGTTAATGAAATAATGTAGGTATGCAGAAGCCCTCAATGCCTGCCATTAATGGTAATGTGCCGTGCATTCGGATAGTACTGATAAATTCATCCAAATTACCGCCGTGTACTTTCAAGGGACAATAGGTTACGCATGCTCAAATGCCAGCCAATTACAAACTGCAATTCAATATTTATTATCAATGAGAACAATGCAAAAATGCCCATAATTTGCATGCACCCTCATGACATTCTGAAAATGCATTTCAAATGCAATTAAAATACATCTAATGTTATTAAAGCTAGCTTCAATAAACATAGTGTTCGTTATTTATACATCTGCAGTGGTGTTTATTCATAGGCTTAATTCCAAACACGAATCAATACATCAATTAAACATCATAAATACTGTAAACGACGATACCAATCGACGCATGCAAGTTGTTGATTAAAACTAACATGTCACATGTCGGTTACAACCCATTCAGATAAAGCAGAACAAATCATTGACAATAAAACGAAAAAGTAGACTTGTCATAAATATGTATACTTTGTTTAAGATATGCAAATCTGGAATTTTATAATTCTAGATTTGCATATCTTTTAGAGTGGTATTTCAGTTTTTAATGACTACTTCTTATGAGTAAAACTTGAAAAAATTGATCGTATTAAAATTGCTTCATATTCAATTACAACTATTACTTTTAAACATTTAAACATTCCCAGAAGTGCATATTTGCAATGCATTTTTTGGTTAAACAAGATTAATGCAGAATGCAGGTGAAATGCTTTGTCAACTTTCTTTGAATTTTGTTTAAAAATGATAGAATGTTATAAATGTTGCTGTGATATAAATATGCCATTGTTAATCCACAATACGAACATGTAAGAAGGACGTAACAAAAATGTTAGGGTGGGGGGATGAAGTAAGGGGAGCGGAGAGTGTATTGAAGTACCTTTTTATGTGGCCTTCCGCTTGATCCGCCACCCTCGCATGCCATCAGTTTTTTATAGATTGGGCTCAAAAATTCCGCGGTTAAGGTTCTTATCATGGCGTTCAATATATGTTAATCAAAGGGATTCGAAAATATTTCCTTTTTAAAATTGCGGATTAACGTGTTCGTGTTTTATCTATCACCATATTTTAAAGAGACATGTGACTTATCGCAGAGAAAGAATCCCACATGATCCAATAAATAAAGGTCCCGGCATCGATCATTATCTCGAATATCACAAATTGTCGCCATGGCGGGCATCATTTGCTCGGTTTGGCTGTTTTAAAACCCTCAAAAGATTCCCGTTTGAAATCGAAGACAAATGGCCGCGATTAATCAGATGACGTTTCTGGCGAAAAAACAGATCAGTGGCCGATCGATGCGAAAACGCGGACGAGGCAGACAGTGTCTTTTCGCGAAGCTACCCCTTATTTCCACCCGACGGCGTGGACCGTGGCTTATTCAATTTATGAATATTACTTTGACGGCAAAAATGCGGGAGATGTTGGGAAATATCGCCACGGAAAATAGAGGGCTTATTTTATCTCGTGCGCATGTAGGATGCAGACACTGCGTACTACTGACGGCAGTCAATATATAATGCCGTTTGACAGAAGCGAGGGGAGGTAGGAGAACCGATCCACGTTGAAACGGATGGACTGCGAAAAGAGTCGGTATGCCGATGCAATGCATATTTGGAGAGGAATGTCTCCACGGTGAAAGGAGGAGGAGGAACAGGTCGTAATGCACCGCGGAGGCATTCCCCAACTGCCAAACTGACACGCTAAGACACCTCTGCCGCATTCCTCGGTGCATTTTAAATGACCATTAGGAGACCTGACGCGCACTGGGACAGCTGCTTGACATCGGTTCAAAAAAGTGTTCAAATATGGATTTGCGTGCTGTCAATTCGTAATCAGCTCGGGCAGGCGTCGAAGCCAAGAATCGTTGGGTTCATTGATTTTCTGAGGAAAAACCGTGCAGCCTCGAAGGGCAGCGGGGTGCCGCCAGGTGGCGATGCGGTTAGAAGCGCCCTTATGGAAACGGAATCGTGCGTTGAAAACTTCTGCGGGGCTGCTTTTCCAACAGTCACTTTCCCGACACGCTGAGAAAGCGGAAGTTGTGTTCAAGGCATGTTAAATTCCGCGTGTTTCTCATGCACCGCATTTCGACTTTTCATGAGCAATGCTTGCAAGAAATGAATACAACACTTTGATCTTAGCCGAGGAAGGCCGAGAAGTGATTGCAAGAAATTAATATGCTTGCATAAACACGTGCAAATAAACCGCGAAATAGTGGAGCGTACATTAAAGGCGGTTAAACATAGGCCTACGTCAAATTATTGAAAGAATAAGTGTAGTGAGTCAAAGCCTCTGTATACCATCAACAGAAGGCAGGCCAAGTTGGATTTCATGCATTGTAATCTATTTCAGGATTTCTAACAAAATCTGTTATATCTTTTTAACCGCCTCATTACTTCATGAGGGTGTACAGACAGCATGGCATACATGCTTCGTTATAGCGTGTGCTAAAGCTTTATAACAAGTAAATCCTTTCACGTTTTCCTTTTTGTACATGTAAGAGGCATGCAACTGCACACTTAGCATGCTTAGTATACATTTCCTTGAAACAACTGTACCTATTGTTTCGAAATAGTATCCGTACACGTTGTTTACGCAGCCTATATAGGTCACTTATAACTCAAAATACGACATGCCATGATTAATGAATCTAGCTGAAAATAGAAACTGCCACTGTCGTCTCACCAGTTGGTACAGTTACCATTATATAGCCTACTTTAACACGATTACTTAATAATAATAATAATTGTTATTATTTGGATCATTTCGTCATTTGGAAAAGGACATACAGTAAGTGGGGTCAATATATCATCAACACTTATACAAAGTCCTGTTATAGAATAGATAAAATATTATTACTGTTACAAATACATATACGCTGTACTTAATCATAAAAATTGTAAAAATTCAAAAGATAAGTCATGTGATTATTGAATTCCTGCAGGAATGCGGACATAACTGTTTCAATGGGAAGCTTATTTCACACCCTCCCTGCCCTTGCCTGAAAATAATAACGCCGACAGTTATTGACCTCCAGTAAGTCTTGCGAATACTAATATCATTAATTTTCAATCTGTGCTATCAAACGTTTCTCAACTGGTGGCAAACTGATGATATTTATTACAAATGCCATCATAATAGGCAGCCAAGTGTCTCAAGTTGTATCGAACTACACGTATATTCTTAAGGCGCTTTCCAGACGGGTTAAAAAGCGGTGATAAAAGAACTTCTTCGAGCGTAAGTGCATTTTTCAAACTTTCTGCATTGTTCACAAACTTTTCAATTTCGAGTCAATTTTAAACTTGTCTCCAGCACGCTTCATTGATTCCCCATATATGATCAAATAAAAATGCTCCTGGTTCGTAATTTCCTTCGGTTCCTTTCCGGACCCAAAGTTCCCATTTTTCACCAAATTATGAGGCATGTCCCTTCCGCCTAAGATCAGCATTTCATAAACTCAATTGTGCATTGGAGTGAAGCCAGAAGTACATTTATTATATTTCAAATTGGAGACTGTGGTTGAGGCACTTTCTCTTCCGTGCCGCGCAGCTCTACCCGTAATGGCATTTGAGCAATTTCTCCTCTTTCCTATATCGCTTTTCTTAACTCCATAACGTATGAAATATTTCAATTTGTCAACCCTAACTCCGCTCAAATCCATCTTTGCCTGGGTAGATATCCGTTATGTTTTTGTTTTCAACTCGCCTAGTGGCGAGATCGTGAGTGCACGACTAGCTTGGCAGAAATGTTGTTTTGGTGGGTGCGTGTTTTCCCATTTTCAAGAGTGGTTCTCGTGCCACAGGCACTCATTGGGATATTTACGCAATAGAGAGAATGGAGAATTGGATTGAAACTGCACTGGCGTGTAAATAAGTCCTCCACGAGCATGTGCAGAGTAAATGAATGCAGGATGTCGGTTTTCCCGTCGTCATTCAGGTTCATAATGAACGTTCTATTACACATTGTTGCACATCCCGACCACTTGATAAAATTACCCCAGTGACGTCACACTGCCGTTTAGTACGGGAAAGAAAATCTTTCAACATGAAATTGGGTAAGAAAACGCAGTTGTCCTCGCTTCATAGTTCCAAAACGGGTGCAAGAGAAATGAGATGAAATATTAAAGCTTTAGTTGTTCCTTAACAATTTAAGCTTTATTACCATAAATTAAAATGAAAACAATACTTTTATTTTATCAACTACATGTATGACCTGACCAACAAATGAATGTTATGGCGTTATTATTATTTTCATTTTTGAATTCAATAACATAACTACCATTTTTAAATGGATGTATTCATTACTGCTGCTGATGGCATTGTTTGTTACTCATAACTTTATATTTTACTATTTGTAGACTATTTAATCTGTTCATATCTAGTACTCCATTCCCAAATATAATCTAATAAAAACGTACATACAGTTTACAAGTACTTAGATTCTGTCCTGTTATGCAAGACCTGGCGGACACTTTAAGCTAGTTTGTAAGTGTCCATCCTGCAAAAAACGAAACATTTCTATCAAAAAACTAACTATTTTCTGCATTTCCATGCCTAAGATAATTATTTCTGACTTAAATCATCAAGAACTATATTTTCGGAAAAAAATCGCCATTTTCGCCGAATTTGTAAGAAAAGTAAACGTATTTCAATCTTTCCCTGATTTTCCAGGTACTTAACAACCCTGTCAGCATCAATATGCACTTTCACCCCTATTGTAAAATGTTTTAATATGGGCTAGACACCTTAAAAATATAGACTCGAACACTTTAATATAGGTCAAAGTGTCCGTTCGGACACATCAATCTTAGTGGACACTTTAAGCCGTGACACCGGCAAGGCCGGATGAGGACGTGTAAAAGTGTAAGGCACACTAAGCGGCATAAAACCCAAAAGTGGCGCCAGTCAGCGTCCGGATGCCAACTCAGCGAGTTTGGCTTACGGATATGCGTTCAGTGCCACTCCTTAAACGGAACGCAAAGAACGTTTAACCGAGGTTCTAGTTTTTGTGGCGCGCATCCGCACGTTTCCAAATGGCGTTGTTAAAGCGGATTTCAATTAATGAGCGGAAGTCGTCTCGCTCCTCAGCCCAGAGATGCAAATGTGTCATCCTGGCAAGGCAGTTCGCTCGCGCAATTTTTGGTATCCACCGAAGAGGTTCAATCCGATAAAACCACTTAAATGCAAATGACTTTTAGCAGTTAGTAAAAGTGTAAGGCACACTTTATGAGGCATAAAACCCGAAAATGATGTTGACGATTTTTGTTTCGCTTTAAACGCCACGCGGCCTGCTTCACATTTTTTTCTTTGGACGAGCGTTGCTTTAATCGTCGCACTCATCAGCCTAACTCTTTTTTCCGGCATTTTTATGTCGCTTGCTCCCTTTGATGACTATATTTTTCCGTCAATTTTACTGTCCAAACGGGATACTCTAAAGCTGATTTTAAATCATGCCTGCCGGCATAAAGCCCTTGTCTGGGTTCCCAGAGCAAACCATAAAAAGGAACCCTGTGCCGAAAAAGGGGTTAAGGAAATAAAATACGGGAGACGTCACAACGATGGAGCCGCTGATATGCGGATGAATAATAAAATGCACAAACTGCGCGGATACTAAAGTAACTCCCCGGGGGCTACTTAGGATGCTCTCAGCCTACAGATAATGGACCTCAATCATGGGGAAGATTTCTTCTCAACCCTTCTCCCGATTGAAAAGATAATCGCTTTATGTTCATCAGGGTGATACCAGCTCCCTCCCAGAGCAAAGCGTTATGATGGCCAAATTAAGACACCAAGTTGTGTGGGTGGCGCAACTTACCTCCAAGCTTGTCTCAAGGAAACGAACCGGAAACCAGCTACATGGAAAACCAGATCGCCGAAGTTTATTGCATGAGCCGAATCTGTGAACACTTAATCACATTTAAAACTTAATTTTAGAACGTCAAAATCAGATCGTGAAAATCATGGTGTATAGTTGGCATCACATTCTTCTACACGTATCTTTAAAAAGATGACCATACATTTTCTTAGATGGAGAAAGACGTAGATAGTACATTTCTCATAATAAGAGTTAGATCCATGGCATCCTTGTTTTTAAAATAAAATTCATTTAATCCGTTTTAATTACTGAAGAATACGATTGATTCATGCTACATGTTTTAGCGTATTAGCGGAAATTTTATGTCAGCTTTAACCTTAATTGAACTTTTATAACACATGTTAAAACTCTTACGGTTTAATGCTTTAGAGCTCTCACAGCTTTAGTCAAATAAAATCACCGACTTTGAATTTCCAGGTTAATATTTTTATTTTACCTTGACCTGTAAAGTTTCCGACGCGACCAATAATAAGTACAAAGATGTTGCTTTTGAACATAAATAAAGTTTTTGATCAGTTGAAGCCAAATAAAAGGAATCGGTACGCCATATTAGTGTTTAGGAGAAATCAAACTCCCACACATGATTTCATCGATGAGAAATGAAGCCAAACAAAAAAGAGCTCCGCGATATTGGGGTTTCCTTCCATTGCACAAATTACATTTCCACTTATAAACTATACTACGCACCAAAATCGATATATGAAAATCCTTTAGGATTAAAATCATGATATAAGTTAGGAAATCCATTGAATTTTTAAAAATATAGAAAAACTGTTCTGACTTTCCCAGGCTACCAAGGAAATATACAAATCCCTTGATTTTAAGGATTTGCTGCATTTATGTGTACCATCTGTCTGCGGTTAGTAATCAGTCATTTTTTTCGCTAATTAATACGAAGCATTTCAATTTTTAATGTAAAATACATATAGAAACAAGTGTATACAGTTTCAAAAACGTTCACGTCAATTGTTTACCTCAAAACTACGCTTAGTGGCATGGATTGCACACTTCATTTTATGAAATAAATTACGTTTTTAAACAGAACTAAATTTTTAATACAAATAAGCACTTTAGTCGTTCGAATTTCATACCAGCATTTAGGGGGATAAAATCACAAACCTTCTCAACTGCCCCTTTGAGAGCAATCACTGCCAACAAATATGCTATGCCGCGCAGCCATGCTACAACAATATAACATATATGTATATGCAGGCTACCATATGCATACACTAAGGGTAAAAGCATAAACATACTTATCCATCTTTCACTTCCTATGTGAAACCTTTGACGCAATCATTTTAATCAATTTACGCCAATGCTGCGTTTTAATATATTAATTTGACATGTTTGAAGTAGAACGTTAAAACAATTCTCTAAATTTGCATTTAAGTAGTAAATTGATAATAACTAGCAATTGTTTTAGCTATTTTGTTTAATGTTTTTATTATCCCCAAATTTTAACCACCATTTCATATCAATCGTGATAAATGTTGAGGCAGTTATCCACGATCGATTGACAGCTTTTTAAATCTTGAAATTATTAAAAACACCAAGTAACGAAAAACAAGCAGCATATGTTTTAATAAGTAACTCAAAAATACTTCGATCGTGTATTATTAAAAAAAATACATGTAATATACGTGTTACCCATTTAGAAATGCAACTTGTGTTGACTTATAACAGTTAACGTATTTTTGCACATGCGCTCCAACTACAGCTGCTCGGCATCTCACAAAAATATGTTTCGTGAATAGCCCATGGGGTTGTGCCATATTCTGTAATCCTGAATCAAATATCTATTGATTAACTAAACCAGCAGCCTCGGGTATACCTTCGCTGTGACTGATACAGTTTGACTGTTTAGTTACTCCTATTCCTCCTCCCGTAATTTTGAATTCGAAATTTCGCAGCACTCCAATTCGGGGTCTCCTTCTCAAAACTTTGCCTTCTCCAAACTGAATTAAGAACAAGCCCTGATTCGGATTCCAAAAGCGGATAGAAAAGCAGCATGATTTAGTGCCATTTAAAGAGCTCGAGGCCCGAGAGCAGCTTAGGCGTGTTCGGCGTTTTTTACTGGCCCTTTTTACTGTCATGTCTATGGGTCCGCACTTCCTCGTAAAGCCGTGTTCGGGGCCCGGGAGTGAGAGCTCTGGCGACACAGGCTCCAGGTTCCTGGCTGCCAATTCGGTAAAACGGGCCCTGGAGAACTCCCTCGAATTTCATGAGGTCGTAAAAGAGGGAAATAAAACGAAACCAAACACGGAAGTTGGGCGTGGGGTTCAACAGCGAGCACGTGCTGCTCCCCTTTCAAAAATTCAAATTAAGATTATATAAACCCGGCTTTTGTGTATCTATTGTGACGAAGGCGGCGCCATTGTCTCCGCTTTCCCTCCCGCAATGATGGCCGTCGTAAAAGCTGGAAGGCTTGCAAATTGTAATTGCGGGACAAAAGATGCGCTTGTGGTGGTGCATGGAAGAGGCTGGCATTTCGGAGATCAACTTTGAAGTTGGCACAAATAAACGCTCGCGAATTTGCTTTTTCCGGAAAAAAAAGTTGATGTCGATTACTAGGTAGGAATGGAAGCAAACGCGGTTTGATTTCATTTCATGGAGGTTGGAGTAACGAACAGCCCTATTAAAAGGTCCTCGAATTTCGTAAAATTATTTGGCCTTGGCAATTGCAATGGCGAATCAAGAGTTAGAAAATGAACCACGTCTCCCCTTCATTTCAATTATAATATACACTGTCCACTAATCGCTCGCATCAGGCCCTTTGTAGAACTTTAAAATAAGAGGGAAGGAGAGTAGTTCCAGCTGATAACAAGTTTTGGTTAGAAATATTTTTTTATAAAAAACATAGAACAGCGGGGGGAAATACAAACATCGTACAAGCATTTCAACAGTGACACAACTGAAAATTTGTAATTTACAGGAGAAGCAATTTCAATGTTACTCCAGAAATTAAATTTTCAACTTTTCTAACTATTACAGTTTTTTTTTAATTCCTGAGCACTAGCAATGGTCTCTACTAGAGTCGGTATAATGTAAACTATTTTATTTTCCATAACTTTTGTTTGCCGTTAATTTTTTCCAAAACCGTTTGAAATACGAAATTTCAACACATTTAAAAAAGCTAGTTTTTTGGATTACATAGGGTAACATTACATGCACTTCTTAGATGGCATCACATGACAGAAACTTGGTAATTAAGCTGCTTAATATCAGTATATTAAAAGGGAAATACCTTTGAGGTTAATCAGAATCCACTAAAATGCCGTGTGAATGAATCAAAGGTAAATAATTGTATGCATGCAATGTTAATACCCTGACTTTGATAGTCCATGATCTAAATTTAATTTATTGACTTTTTTATGACTTTATGGCAGTAGACAACTGAAATAAAATATAAAACTGGTATGTTAATTTACCTGACTATTTCATCTCATTACAATTTCCCAGGTTTTCCCTGATTTCCAGGTCTGGAGGAACCTTGGATTTGTTTAATAGGTCTCTTAAAAACATTGTTTCAGAAGTGCCCAATTTACAAATTCTGCATAATATAGATATTTCGCTTGACGTTGTATCACCTTACACATGTTATAAAGTTTTGTGACATGGAACGCCGTATGCGAAACGATGAGAAAATTAAGCATAAATAAATGCTTTTTTTATCAGTTTTTCAAGAAAAAGTTTGTCTATAAATAACGCTACAACGAAATAAGGAAAAGCCATGAGTGAATGAAAGCGTCAGAAAAAACTAATTAAAAAAAATAATGTTGGTTAGCCTTTTCGTAAGAAAATGGATCTAGAAATATTAATTATTAAATAATTGTATCGATGGTTTCTGTGACAGCAAATAATGATACAAGTAAAATGGTTTTAAGCGTTAATATGCCGTTATAATAATTATAATGCATTTTAATTGAAGTGAATGCATTCAAATTGAGTTTGTTTTTATAAATTTGTTAATTTAATAATTTATTAAGGTGAACCAACTTTACAATAATATTAGGAAATTCATGTTACATTAAGAACGATTATTCAATTATACGTGTCTTTGTAACGATAAAACTAATCTATTAACGGATTCTGGCTACTATTAATACTAAAATATTATTGTTGCATACGACATAAATAAAGCAAGGAACTTGTGCATTTCCTAATTTGCAGTACGCACATTTTTCAGTTTTAATTTACTGAATGAATAGATTTTTACGCAAGATTTGCAAGCCGGTTTACATGTAACGTTATAATAATCTGAATAATTAAACACATTATTCAAGGGCAATTATGTTTTCTACTAATAATTACAACGATTATTAAATCAGAATGTGAACCTGGAATATTTGGACGCGTTATTTGGACATGAAGGGCTGCATCCTAGAAGATTTAGCAACTGCATGGTATAAATTGTCTACTGCCCATGGAAGGAATAGCCAATTAATCAATTTGCTCAGCCCAATATACATAACATTTAGGTCTTCCGTAATCTCTTGCCCAAATAACTGTCCCTTCCTGCAATTTCGTTCGGACAGCCTGACGTACATTGGTTTGGCAACGACTATTAGGTTAATTATCTCTGACGCTGTAAATTAACGTAGGGCCTTAATTATAGAGGGATGAAAGCGTCATTAATAATGAAAATAATTTTTTTAATCGCCCTGTAGCGGGTGGGAAACATGTCAAATATACTTTTAATGACGCGAGAATTAGTTATTATGATAGGGAGGTTTATCTCACAAAAGGGCATGGGAAACATTTCGCTGTATTTTTCCGCTAATGCAAATTTGCTTCGTTTAGAAATCGTTTTGAAACAACACATACTGATTCTTGTTAAGAACGACGAACTTGCAATTATTTTCGCAGTTAGTGCATCTCTATAGAATAAGTAAAATGATGGAATAGGTTAATGATAAAAGATCTAAAGAAATTCTGAATTATTAAGGAAATATTAATGACACCAGCGACATTTCTAAGTGCTAACAGGCTATAAAATGTCATAAAGGTTATCTCTGTGGCGCATATGACTGTTTGGTAACATTTCGGCAAAAACAATTCTTTCCCTAAGTTCTTAATTTTTTGGCGCTTGATAAGTTATAGTTTGGCTCCTTCCATATTATACCGTACTTTTTACATCTCCGGTTTTCCCAGTCCATATCATGTTATTCTGATATATGCATTATTTTCACGGTTTTTTTAAATACATCTTAATGCAACATTTTAAACCTGATAAGTGATTTTATCATGAGTAAAATTTATTGTACAGAAGATTCCTCTTCGAAAATAAGCCTTATCCCAAACCTTGCCTAATCTAAATGAGGTTCTCGTAAAGTAAGAGAAAAAGTAATTAATCTTTAATAGTAGTACCAGGATTTTAAGAGCTTTTAGAATAAGTTTATTCAACAAATAAGATTACACGAATTTTAAATGTCCTGACATACAGCTTATTGCTGAAACGGTTTGCGTAGTTTATACGAGTTGAAAGCATCAAGCATTTACACTATAGCTTCACCGTGTTTTTCCTGTATTGGGTTAAAGCTTAGTTAACAAATATTGCAACTATGGCAGAACTTCGCACATTTCTAAACATCAGGTTTACTATACGATTACTTTTCAAACAGTTTCCGGATACTAGGTCTCTTGTGGGGTCAATTATCGGAGTCCTTGTATGGATTTTTAGATAAGAAATTCCACTTTTCCCCCACCACACTAATGCACTTAGCCATTGATGTGGTGCTGGTCATCTCGCAAAGGAATTGCTTTTGTCTTACAAATAAAAAAATAATTCCAATATTAACGTATAAAAAACCTTTTAACATTCTGCACTGCAAAGATACGACCAAGCCCGTTTTATAAACTTCACGTATTATGGAGCCATATTTCGAAAATGTAAGCCCTGGTAATGCGTTTCTGAAAAAACCGACACTGTAAACAGCGAAATATAAATATTTATTCACGCTAGCTTTTCGATAATAGGTTAGCTTTCCTGTCAATTTTTTGCGCGTTATTTTTGCCCACGCACGGTTTTTTTCACCCATAACTTTTTTCAGCGCTTTTCAATCTCCTTTGTTTCTTTTCTTTCTTGGCAAATGTTCGAATGAACATCCAGAGCTAAGAAGTAAAGAAATAAGATGCCAAAAAGAGATAAAACACGTTGATTCCCTTCTAGTTTACTTTTTCTTATATCTTTTAATACTTGAGATGGCGTACTTACATTTAGCCTAAGCCAATAAACCGCAACGTGAGCAGACTAACCATGACAAAAATAAAGCCCTCTTGTGGCAGAAGCCCAACGCGGCAGCAAATGGATTTGCTGTTTTTAATATAGTAATTTGGCGATAGCTGATAGTTTTGGTCTACATGTAGCTATGCATGTATATTGTTCAATTTTCTTATTTTTGTCAATGTGGACGTAATAAGACATTTGATCAATTGAATCCGTTATTCATGAGCACCCAAATAATAATTAAATTATTATATATGTAAGTATTACCTAAGTGAAACCTGAGCATACTAGATGGGATTCCACATGAATAAAAATTAATTTTAACAAGATGACTGGATTTGGATTTTTTCTAAACCTACTGTAGATTATATAACAACGTTTTTTTAGCCTTAAATTGAATCTGAATTAGCTCTTAAAGACTACTTTGATTTTACATTTTTGGAAACAAATTTAGTCATTCTGCCTGCCGGCTGTTAGGAACTAAGTAAGGTTCAATGTTTTTCAAAATGTGCTGATATATTGCGCATGCTATAAAGAGCTTTTCATAAAGATGTTATAAAATATAAAACAAATCAAGTTGGCATGCATTCACCGAAATATTCTTAATATACATTTGAACCTCGCAACATATTATTTTTTATGTTTTCATCAAATATGTAATAAAGCACGATTCATAATCCACATTTTGAAAATATTTGAATCGATTGCGCTAAACAAACCACTGATTTCGTATATTTTAAGCTATCCATTTAACATTTCGCCATTAGCTGATTCAGTTTTATTTAATCAGCAATTTTTGATAAAAATCACAGCCTGGTAGGCACTTTTTTGATGTGCTACCAACTTTCTTCCACCAGCATCATGAAGCCCCATCTAGCGGTCACGGATGCAATCCCATATCTGTAAGCCTGTCCTGTCCCCTTAGCTTCCCCATGTCTCCAGACATGTTTCGTTGCGTAATACATTCATGCCACCGGCTACTCCGTCCTAGTGTTACATCCCTCGGTAATTTATTAAGATGGAGTCAAAAAGTCGATAGACCTTAAGGGAGCCGCCAGGGCAAAAAAGATGTAAGATTTGGCAGCAAAATCAGTTCTCTTATTTTCTTTAAAATTAAAGCTTGGCTTGCAACAAAGAAAAAGGGAAAAAGAGTGGGCCCTTAGGCTTTTATAAAGCGAAAGTGGAGATGCTCGGAAAAAGAAGACCAGAATCGAGCAAGTGCAGCAGCTCTGCACGACTTATATTCATTGTGAAGCACTCGAAAAAGTGAAAGAAAGAAGCTCAACTCTACTTATCTTGATAAATTATGAGGTTTTGCAATTGAGTTAACTTTGGAAAGGAGAGAGAAAGGAGAGCCCTATACATTTGTTTCTCGCTCGATTTTTTCGTTCAACTTCTTTCCTAGCACTCGACATTTTTTTTTGTTCATCTATATATACTATACTCAGAAATAAAATCCTCGTGAGTAAAGAAAAAAATTTAACTTTTTCAAGATAAAATCTAAAACGCGATGCTGGCAAAAGCAATCTTACGCCCTTTAATCACACGCTTTCATCAAAAAATAAGATAAAATATGTGGCATCTCTAATTGCAATTATTGTAGGGTGATCGCATCTCGTGTTATTTCGAGGATTAACCGTTGGCACTTAACAAAACAAACAATTAGTAAGATTGCACGAGTACCATCATAAAATTTT
>JAQIXS010002512.1:0-22445 GCA_034700785.1 Rossiulus vilnensis
GAGAGGAGCGCAAAGAGGTGAGCGGAAACATTCAAAAAGAGTTGGATGCTTATAGTGGAGCAGCGATAACAGATACAAGAAGAGTTTCATTGCGTTTGACATGTTACAAAGTGGTCATAAGGCCCAATCTTGTACATGTTCATATCACACTTAATGACCAATTATAATTTCAAAAGGTATTTAAAATTACTTTTACAATATTAATTTGTATTTAATTGCATTTTGATGATTGGAAATTGCAAAATTTAATTTAGATATAGTGCCATATGCATGGCTAACTTAGCCGGGTTGCTTACTTGCTGTGCCCTTCAGCTGAACTCGTTTTGAATCTCCTTTTTTGAATATTCTGCTGTTGAAATTGTCAGTTTATTTTTTTAAATCTGGGCAGTGTTTTATATAATTCCATTATCATTGCTTAGGTTTTCCGATTCCATGTATTTTTCTATGATAAACAGTTGCATCTGAAATAGTTTCATGTTTTATTTGTTTGAACACTTATGTAGCTAATTGACAGGGTTCATGCGGACCTGGAAAGTCAGAAAAAGAAAAAAAAAAAATAAGGAAAGGTCACGGAAGATTGTTTTTGCTCGAAAATCTGGGAGAGTCAAAGAGAATCCTAATAAAAAATTATTAAATGTTAAATAACAATTCCAATAAAATGTTTTGTAAGCACTAAAAGACAATTTTCTTTTATATTTAGGTTGTTTTATAAAACTGTCGCCTAAGGTTTTACCTTGATAAGCAGTAATTGTAAAAATACTATACAGAATGTCGCCAAAAATTCACAATCATGAATTAGTTTGCCGCAAATAATATGGCAAACATATGTACAAAAATCCATGATACCCTAACAATATTTTTTTAAATGTTCGTCTATGTTCTTGAAATGATGTACAGTATAAAAATGTAGTAAAAACTTAACCGATTAAACATACTCAATAAGCAGTTTTACAAAGAGGCCTAATTATTAGGTTTTATTTCAAATAAAAATCAACTTAATGTGGGATTTCGTTTTAAAAAAAACGGTCAGTTGGGCATTTATGAACAAAAGTTCACAATAATGAATTCGTTTTTGACGTATTTTCGTCCACGGCATTGTCTAAATAATGATGTCGAATAAATATGGACAAAAATTGATGACTAACTGGCTAAAACTTTGTTCTTCTATGCTCTTAAAATGGTATATAGTGCAATAAAAATGCAGTCTAAAATTAATCGATTAAGCATACTTGATGAGCAGTTTCACAAAAAAAAGCTTCAATTTCCCATTATATGCTATCCACGGCCCTGCTCTTATTCGAAGCAGTTTTAGTGAAGTTAACTATTGGTGATGCACATGAAAACCCAACGTTTAAATTGCTTATAAACATTAATTTTACGTGTGAATTTTTTTATTATTTTAAATTAGTCGTAAAGTTTATTCCAGACATCGTATCGTATTAGATTAACAAACATTTGAAAAATTATTCATATTTTTCGGAGAAAAAAAATCCCAACAACATTTGGACCGACCGAAAACTAGGTCTATACATGTTCATCTACTTCATATCCAGTTTGAAACGTTTTTTGAACTGATACCATACTATGAAGTGGTGGATTTTCTAGCAAATAACATACATGTACATGTATGAAACATCGCCTAGAACATTTTAATCGCCACGAGACTGAACAGCTTCGTGGCTAATGGTAGCTGAAGTGGATGAGGTAAATTTTACTCACTTTTAAAGCATGTTATCGTTTCACGTGAAATGTGATCGAATCGGCATCTTGAACCATCCTTGACCTTAAGTCCTTGAACCATGGCTACTTCTTGAACTATCACCTTGTAAGTTTTGCACTCTCAGAGGTAAATTACATCCTCATCGAAGCTCGTATAATATGTTGCATTTAGTGAATGTGGAAAACAACTCCTTAATGCTAAAACTGTACATTTGTTGATGAGAAAGACGTCCATTCAAAAACACGCACGGACACTGTTTACTTAAGACACGCACAAACAGACTGATGATGAAGGCTCATAAGTTTAAAAAAAGTCGTTAGCCTCAGCAAATCTCCACCTAGTGCGGCGATTTTCGACCAATGGTTTCCATGCAACATAAACAGTCTAAAGTTTGATCAAACACGCATTTTCAACATGCCATGTCTTGCATATTTGATTTTGGAATGCAATGCATTTCTTTGTGAAAACTAAAAATGGAAATTAAATTGAGGGGTAATAGAATCAGTTCAACCAGAACTTCAGTCTGAAAATACAGTATTTGCTTTTTTTAACATTGCGAGATTTCGTTTCAGTATTAAATAATATTTATTTTCAAATTACCTCTTATCACATCATTCGTGATTAATATTTATTCAAAACTACATGTACATGCATACATGTATGTATTCAAGTCATTCAAACATGTTTTGGCAAATTAACTTTTTCTAAGCATTTTCCCATGGCGTTCGTTTCATTCTTAATTAACATTATTCAAGATGTTTGAACAGAATGTTTTAAATTAGTTAGCACAATGCACCCATTTGACAATATATATGTACATGTATATATACAATGAGCAAAAGAAGTATTTTGCCAGTATGTTTTTTATTTACATGCTTATTTCCACATATAATGCTACAAATATTTTTTGTAATAATACTGACAGCTTTTTAAATGATATTGTAAAAGCAAAAAATGTTTGTAAACTCATAAAAAATAAATAACAAACAATAACAAAAATTCATATGCAAAAAAGCATTTCGCCACTCAATAGGCATATACATTTTACATCAAAATGTAAAAAAAAATATAATGTTTCAGTATTTAGTTAGACCACCATTAGTATTAACAACTGCTTGAAGTCTTCTTGGCATGGATTTGACAAGATTTTCAGTTGTTTTAGCTGTAATCTCCAACTTAATTTTCACAGTATAACTTCCAAAAGTGACCACAAATTCTCTATCGGGTTGATATCAGGTGATTGGGGAGGGATTGGAAACACTTTTCGAGCATTATACAGTAACCACCCTTTAGTTTTATGGGCTATGTGCTTAGGGTCATTATCTTGCTGGAAAAAATAAGTTTTATATCCCTAATTTTTGCACACTTTTTGACAAATTACATCTAAGTATGTCAATATACTTCTCTGCATTCATAATCCCATCAATTACAGCAAGTTCTCCAATTCCAGCTGAACTCATGCTTTCCCAAATCATTACATGTCCTCCACCATGTTTCACAGTTGAGTTTGTGTTCTTTGGGGCTAGTTCTGTGTTGGGCTTGCACCAAACCAGCTTTCTTCCATCGATCCAAATATGTTGAATTTCGATTCATCGGTAAAAGGCACATTTTTCCAAAACTCCATTGGTTTGTTAGCATTTGCCTTAGCAAACTCCAACCTTTTTTGTCGGTTAATTTTACTGATGCATGGCTTGTTCCTTGGTGTCCTAGCTTTCCAACCTTGTCCATGGAGCCTATTTCATACTGTTTGTGGTGCAACAACCTTGCCTAGAGCACAAGCAAGGTGTTTTGCCAGTTCCTGAGCACTTGTTTTTGGGTTTTTGGAGACAATTTGAACAAGAGTTCTTGCATCTCTCTCTGAAAGTGACTTTGGTTTCCTGAACATTTCAGATTATCAGTAGAGCTAGTTCTAAACTTTTTAACAATAAACTGAATAGTAGAATAAGGGATTTTTAGTCTTTTCCCAATCTGATGTAAAACTTATTCCTTGCTGAAATAATAAGACAATTTGATCTTTCGATCCATCACTTAACTCTTTTGACTTTCGACCCATTCTTCTGAAGTGTTGTACAATAACTAAATCATTTTCTTGACATGTGTTTAAATGCATGTACTTAAACTGGTTTTTGTAACTTTTGACCCTTGAATTGTTTACATTTTATACATTTTGATGTAAAATGTATACCTCTGTTGAGTGGCCAACTACTTTTTCACCTGTGAATTTTGGTTATTGTTTTTAATTTATTTTTATGAGTGTGCAACCATTTTTGCTTTTACAATATCATTTAGAAAGCTGTCAGTGATATTACAATAAATATTTGTACCATTGTTACCCGCCAATTACAGATTATTTAAAGATTAGGCTGCCACCAGGTAATTGGAGATAAATATTATTTAGTAGGAAATTTTGTTACTATGGTGGCATAAATTCCTTTTCTCGGAGATGTTTTGGGTTGTACAACTCCCTCTAGTAAATTTGTTTCATTGCAGGGAACCATTTACTCTTTCTCGCAGAATGTCTTAATGAATCATATAACGTCAAGCATGGTTGTGAGTTAACAATACTCAGTTTATTTCTTTATGCTCTTACTAAGATACAATTTATGATACTTCATTTAACTCCGATCATGCATTTGGGTACAATATGTGTAAACCTAAATTACTAATTTAAATTATTGTAACATAGTAATAGTTCAGATTGAATCAAGACAAACTCGCCATATTGCACAATCCGGCTTAAGTCTACTCCCAAATTTTACTGTTTTACTGGGCATAATCGCATCCTCTCGTCGTCTGCTCCGACTGATGTGGCTTCGATCGCACTTGAATCCTGACTGCCTTTACTGCTCTTTTTTCTCCTCTATTTATACGGTTTTGGTTGGTGACTGCACCACCATTGCGCAGTTGTCAGAATCAGAAAGGGTCAAGAGGACAATAAACAAAAGAAAATGTACTCACCTATTCGACCACGACAAGTGGCCGATGAAGCACGACTCCTCCTCCATAAAGAGAACGGGAAAAGATGAAACTAAAGAACTGGACCAAAGAAGTGACGTCGGTAGCATGACGTCTACGACCTCATGCTCTGGCTAACGAAGAATAGACCCTGAAGCGGGTCAAAGGACGAAGCAAAGGAGGAGCCACAGACAGGTGCAGCTCCACGTTGTAATTGGCGGGGTGCCAGCACACCAAATAGTCCGCCTTCTCCCAGACAACGAAGGGATTTTCTTCCGGATCAAAATATGGCTCCCGAGTGACAGCCATAACGAAGTAATTTAAAGATGAGAGTGAAAAGACGATGGAAGTGACCATTGAATTTATAACGCCCAGACAGGAAAACACGTGACCAATGAAGAAAAAAACAAAGACCGGACACACACCTAGATCAAAAACAATCCTAGGAACCCAAAAGTGTAAACAATTATGAGAAGGGATAGAATCACCAGCACGCGCAAAAACAGGAAGACGCAAGAAAAACAATTCGTGGAAGTACCAACGTAAAACAATTCTAGGAATCGGAGGAATCAGCATCACCGGATAACCCTGGACAAGGATGACGTCATGGAAGGGACGAAAGACGGAACTAGTAACACCATTTAGTGAGCAGACTCGCAAAAAGACAATTTCGGAGATTCCACGCAAAACAGAAGCAGTTGGATGACGTATAATATATCAAACAAAAGAGGAGAAAGCCAGGAATCTGAATATCATGGTATGAAAAGCTAAACTATTAGGGATCAAGAAAAATGGGAAAAAGAAGGTTACCAACCATACCCAAAAGCAAGACCCACCCACGTTAGGGCTAGTGAATCATCACCACTTTAAGGGAAGTTGAGAATGGAGAGAAACAGGATGAAAAATTATGAAATCATGGTGCAATTACAACCAAAACCGTATAAATAGAGGAGAGAAAATAGCAGAGAAGTCAGTAAGAAGATGAGAGTCAGCAAGGACGCATCAACGGAGAAAAAGGACAAGTCGGAAATGCGAGTGGAGGAAATCTTATGCGGACTTTTATTGGGGAGGATAAGAAGGATGCTAAGCGGAACAAGAATCCAAAACATCTCCGAAGGAAGATGTTGGTACTCAAAAGCTCCGTAGTAAATTAATATGTACCACTAATTACCTGGTGGCAGCAAAAACAATAAATATTGGTAGTTGGGCAGGTAACACAATGTTGCATCCTGTTTTCTGCGAATCTAGTTTCTGCGTATTTGGTGATGACTTATTAAGCGTAACATGGGCGTGGGTAACTTTTGGGTGTGGTTGCCCACTTTCTTCCATCGGTTTTTTCTTAATCCTTACTGTGTTAGCGTTTTATATCGTTATCTTCATATTCTTGACATTTTTCTCTTTTGTTTGATGTCCGTTACATCACCTAACGCTTTCTGGATCGTGTGGAATCGCTGGAAACAGTCTTTTCTGCGAGTTGCACTTTTCCCTCACTAGATTGCGTTACTAGTTCCGTTTGTCTTGATTTTCCGTAAACTCATCTGGGAAACCGCCACGCACTTTGTGGCATGGCATCCACTAAATGACAGCGTTAAGGTGCACCTCGGTACTGCTCTGCCCACGCTTCGCCCATTGACTTGTTATCGGGTCACAACTTCACTTGCCCGATCCTGGGGTCATGGACCTCATGCCACAGATGACACCACACTTGTTCAGTTTTTTCTTTCGTGCTTAACCGCTCTCCTTATGGGGGAGCGGTTCCTTACCCTTTTTGACCATAACACCATTATATGTAGAAATAAACATGTATATCACAAAAACATACTGGTTAAATGCTTCTTGATTATCCGGATTGATTATATGTTCTCAATAGTGTACAAACAGTTTGCAGTCCAACGGTTGAAAAAAATACATGTAGGTGCATCAATGCGAATTAGCAGAAATGTAAATAATCTGACAGAATGTAACGACATTTTATCATTTATATCAATTAACATTAACAATGGCACAGACAATATAACTTCAGTACTGCTTGTCCAAAAATCGCACTTGCTGGCATTATTTGTTTCACAAAATAAATGCACGAATGCCAACAAATTGTCAATAATAATAACGGGAAATATTCATCCATAAACACGCTCATTTTTATAAGAATAAAACAGGCCAAAGTTGGTAGACGAACAGGTGGCCCACTTCCGTGTTAATCTCGGAAAGTGGGCGGAGCTATAACGCGACGCAGCTGGCAGCCCCCGTTTCCTTGAAAACGAAAATGAACATTTACTTTTAACTTTTTTTGTCAGGATTTTAAAAAAAAATTAACGCATCATACGTTCCACTGAGCCCCAACTATGTGATAGGTAAACAAAAAAATCATTGCAAAATTCATTATTGGAGATTCAGTTTGTCAAATAATGTTTTTTCCCAAGCGTTGATGCAGCATATGGGCCCCAAATACAACGCATTTGGCCCAATATTTTGCTAGGAAAAAATATTAAATTTGTAATTACGGTTTTAAAAAATGCGGCCGAGAACATGAATTAATTAATATTCCTTAGCATTTTTTGCAATGGGAAATTACAAGTAAAAATTCCTATTTGCAATTAACTTCGAAAATTTTCGCGGACGGCGTAACTTTATTTAATGGACAAGCAAATTTTGTATGGAAATTTGACCAAAGTCAATCATTTGTTATCTCGGTTTAAAATTTGTTTTTGCATATGGTGTTTAATTACTCGGCTACAGTATGGTTAAAATCCACACTTTGCAATGAATTTTTCTAAAAATTTCGCCTACGGCGTTCTATCCATAATTCACATTATTTTGTGACTTTTTTGTGGTAATTTTAGCTGGCGGCGTTCCATTAATTGATACAAAAATCATAACAATCAAAATTAAATGACATTTCAATAATTTTGTTCATGGGGCTATAAGAAAGCTGGAGCTGGGCCTGGGATAAAGACTTGGATTTAAGGAGAGCAAAATTCGAATGCCTAATCAGTCAATAACAGCTACAGACCCATACTCAATACTGACCAGAATAATACGTGGTGATGAAATTTATACAATAAATCATAACTGTAATCACGCGAGCGAGTGCGTTTTGGGATTGGGGTTCATATGTCCCCCCTTCCCACTCGAAGTTGAGGGCTGCTTTCAACGTCACTATTGATGACGTCAACACGCTGATACCCTCCATAGGAAGTCGACCACCTGTTCGTCTACCACCCTTGTAAACAGGTGATAAACTATGCGCGGGCATCAAACAACTTTTCCAGACTATAAAACATACATACCATAACATTTGGTAAAAAAAAGTATTTCATGTGCTTCCAATACCAACGTACTGCTCAAGGTCCTAGTTTTCGATCAAAATAGTGCATCAAACTTATGCAAACAAATATTTCGAGATTTGGGATCCTCTTAAGAAAGCTTCGGAAATGTGATTGTTATATTCCTGCATTAAACTGGCTATGTTGGATTTGTGACAAATAGAAAAATCAATAAAATGCAAAACACCTGTTGCAATTTCACTCATTCCAACGCATATCAGAAGGTTTTTATTCCTATCAGAGTTAGATGACAAGTCTTTAATATACAGGGGCTGGGCGTTCCAAAAACCGTTGACAATTAGTTCAATAAGGAAATTCGTCAAAGGTCTTTGAAACACTCCGTATGCAAAATTTAAAAAAACGCAACTTATGATGGGAATTGCAATCTAACCAAATGTAATAATAAACGTTGTTATCTGGAAAACAATCATTATATACAAAAAAGATGTTTTTTGAATTCTCATCTGATAACAAATAACAAGGCGTGTTTTCAATTCAGATTGAATAAGCCGAATTGCCAGAAAATACTAAACTATGTTTATGCAGAAATAGTCTGTCAAGCTGTTATGGCAGAAAGGAAATCTAAAGTAATATACATGTAACGTTACTGCCTAAACGCTTAGATGCGATTTAACAGTGTTATCAGCAGAGTATCATACCATGATTATAATGATCAAAGGTGAGAAAACAATGAGAAAACATGTTACAACGCAATAACAGAGTAGCAATATCATGCATTGAATTAAGGACAGGCAAGGTGGATGGAAAAAAATTACTTTTTTCAAACTAATTTGTACTGCTTATGGTGCCAACGACCATCAAGTGCCAACTTTTAACCAGCATATAAATTACCAGATAGATAAATAATCATTTCTTATGTACAGTTTGTTTGAAATAACACCAGATTATACGTGTATTTTAATGTTTATGACGGTTATTTTTGGAATCGTATTGATTTCTTAGGCACAATTTTGACCGATTGTTAATGTTGGCATAATGGACAAAACGAGCAGAAATGATAAATGGATTTTGATAAGCGTAGGCCTATATACATTTTATTTTTCTTTGATAACTATATGGACAGAGGTTAAAGGGATATGTGCAATGGCATAAAGGTGAGTGGCAAAATGGCAGCAAATGAAAGGTCACCAAAACAATCCGCAAGAGATCAAGTTGGCTGGTTATAAGGATAGCAGAATACCAAAACGTGTCATTGATTTCGGGAGATTTGTGAATGAGATTGCTATCACAGAAATTAAAACATCTAATGAGACTGAGAAATTTTAAGCACTGCAATTGTACGCAAATCGTAATACTTGCCTATCTAAGATAAAAGGAAACAGCAGTTGGGCATGCAGGTACACTGTACTTTGAAATGCGTGTATGTAGATAATTGGCACAAATACTGAGCAGCTACAGAAATGGTTTGATCAAAGACAGGTTTGGGTCCATTATATGTACATGTATGCCGCTACGCCTTTTACATAATACCTGATTATGTGATGAACAACATTAAAAAATAGCAATTACATGAATCATTCTGCATTCCTCATTCCAAAGAGGAAATGTCGATGAGCCTTAAGAAGTATTTATAAAAGATCATACAAGTTTCAGATTTCGAACAGGCTATTTAACTCTTCGAAAATCATCAAAAAAATACATTTTCCTTGTAGAAAAATATTCACTCAAGGATAGGAATTGGGTTAAGCGGCTCAAACCGAGGTCCGCTAGCAGGAATTGACCATTGTCCAATTAAAAAATAGTCACATTATGATATTCATTGAGGCAATCAATTACGTAGTTTATGGTAGTGAGTCATTTTATGGGCACTGAATGGCGTCTCTTTAGTGGGCAAGCATTTAAAAATGTATCGATTCGATAACACTATGAGGAGGGGGGAGAACATACTAGATCATATTTTATTCCTCTGTGTATTCAAAAACAAGAGTTGGAGAGGAGAAAAACCATTTCAAAACGTAACTGCTATTAACAAATAATAACAATAACATAATGGCGTGCTTTGTAAAGCAACAGTTTTGAGCAATATCTGCCTTATACTAACTATAGTTCGCTTGTCTTTTCCAAAACAACATTCTGTTCAGCCAAAAAGAATTGTGACTTTTCTGGCCATCTGGAACTTATGATCCCATGAAACTGTCTTGCAATGGTAGACAACCTAATTTTCAAAGTAGCCACAAGTTTGGCGAATGAGAAATAAACTTCGCCACACCTTTAAAAACTGATATATTTGAACCACCCAGTTCATGAAAAGAAACTCGTACGAACAATCCAGATGAAAATGCCAGTGTAAAATGTGCGATTAGACAACATTCGTTTAATGTCATACTGAGACTCGCACGGAAGTGAAGGGCAGTATGAGTGAGCATTAAGCGAGTATCCTGTAATAGCATTTTTAATTTGTTATTTTAACGCGTATCTATATCCAGAATATCATTTTCCAGCTAGATGCCAGATTGTACAGGGTTGCCCACCCCAGATCTGAACAGTAGAGGTATGTTAACTTGTTCACGTTAACAAGGTAAAAGGAATAAAACAGGCTGTAACAATCAATAATGATACTGGCCTATAGTAACTTGTTAAACACTACGAATAACGCTAATGAAGACCTATACAACCAATTATAGATACAGTACATAAGGCAAAGAACCTATAAATGGCCAATTATCTCGCAGACAGCCTATCCATTGCGTGTGAAATATGCTTTCACAATTTTACTTTTGGAATTAATAATAATTATGTGGCACGGGAAATTGTAATTCTACATGCAATATGCACTTCCTTCATTTCAACTACATTTTCGAAATTAAAAATCTGTTACTTATTTGTTACTGCCTCAAATTCTCAAAAAAAAAAAGTGGTTATGGATAGGCGTGCCACGATAAAAATTTTAAGCAAAACTGATCTTCTCAGCTCCTTATCAGTTAAAACTGATTTTTATCTATTCAGCGATTCATGCTATGAATCACCCCTTGCCATTTTTAGTGGATCAAGAATTGTTTGGACATTAGCCATGCTATTATTGGTTGTTTGTGCCTTCCAAACGAGATATCATAAGAGATGGGCAGTAAGCTTTACAATCAAAATAACAAACGTATTTACACTTGTTTTTATTTTATAATGAAACGTGTTTAAATGAAATAATCTGCATTATAAGATTTTATAATATTGATTCCTTCATAAAAACACAAAATTGTACACATTTTTTACACCTTACTGACACAGCATTTTTGAAAAAAGTTGTTTGGAACTTTTGGAGGATATATTGTGGCTCAATAAAAAAAGAACTTGAAAGACAAAGATTATTTTTTTAAATGATCGCAAAAGAAATTTCAATGTTTACATTTCCAAATGTGTTGAATGAATAAAACAAATTTTAAAAATGAGAAATTTATCAACTTATCATATCGTCAATGAAATGTGTCAAAGCAAACCATAAGAGACTATTTTAGATCACATCTTTTGCACCTTCGTTATTTAGCATTCCAACGCATACATATCCATGCGTAGAAGATGGTTGCTGCACCACAGCATGCAAGTCTTCTTCGGTGAGATTCTCTTCGCTGATCTCCAACACGCTTTCCCAGGACGAACCATCGTCTCCAACAAACACAGGTTCATCGACTAATGTTGGATCAAAGCTCAACTTACACCCGTTTAAACCTGGCTCAACTTCAGTCAGCGGTGATGCCTCCTGAAGTGAGCCTGCGTTCATCATTCCGAGCGTCGCATATCCCTGAACGACAGGTGGCTTTGTGGTTATTCCTGTCACGTCTGCCGCTTTGTCTTTTGGCAGATATCCTGTTGCCAACATATCCCGCTGCCCAACTTTGGAGTAGCCAGCCTGACACGTTCTGGACGTAGAAATATCTTCCATTCTTGACAGGGCAATGTAGGAAGGGCGCTTTGGTTTCATTTGATTGGTGTCACTCGTTAAAAGGTCACTCTTTTGGGTAGGCATCCGTTTTGATTCCCTTTCCAGGACCGAGCAAGGAACACTTGGAAGGTTTGTGGCATCTTTTGTGCCTAAATGCTGTCCAGGGACTTCTGGTAGCTCCATGTTGTAAACATAGTTACTTGTAGCAGGTGAAGATTCTTTATTATTAGTCAGATCTTCAATGGAGGTCAAAGCTACTGGTTGCAGCTTTGCCATAAGTCCAACGCAACTATACGAAGTCATCTCGTTGGCAGGACCCTTGACTAATTCCTCAGAAGGAGCAACATTACGCACTGTACCAGCTCCCGACAAGATTGCCAAAGCAACGTAGGAAGCAGGTCTCTTTGTTTGCCCTCGTCTATTGGATTCTGGATTTGTACACATAACAGTAATTCCATTCGCTTCCTCAAGATTTTCATATTCGTTCTTTTCGCATCCAGCATTGGATTGTGGTGCTGTAGTCAGTGCAAGTCGACTGTACATTGTCAATGGAGATGCATTTGCTTTTGGTCCAATGCTATCTCCTGTTAGTACAGAATATGCACTATCTGCCTGCTTCACAGCAGGGTCAGTTCCAGAATTTTCAATGGCAGGTTTGTAATGCGTCAAAGCAAGCTTAGTCAAATCCTCCTTATCCAGATGATCCATGTCCGGTCTTTCATTATTCAAAAGTGCCGCAGCAGTGTCTTCTTCGCCCAATCGCTGTAGAGTCCTCATTCTCAGTTGACAGGTCGAAGTGACTCCGGGTGGCCAACCATCGTAGAAAACGGAGTCGGGTGACATCAACGGCGTGGGTAAATCCGCCTCAGTTCCGGAATCGGATGGAAAATGCACACGAGTGGTCAAAGTTGAAGACACGCTGCCGTCACCGGTGCTACAGCCGCTGCTGTCACTGCTCATGTTGTGCTTGTTACGGGCGTGGCCCAAGCTCGTCTTGTCAGTATATATGTTCTGTAAATGAAAGCGTTTCAAAATGAATGGGTTGCTTGAAATCAAGAGATTTCCAGAGAAAATCAATCATCCAGGGTTTCCACAGTCTTGCAAATCTGAGAAAATCTGGAAATTTTTATAACTGACTGAGAACTTTTAAAATTGTTCAACGAGTCAGGGGATTTAATAACGATGCATCATATGCAGAATTATAAAGCAACAATCCATACTTTGTAATTAAGATATGGTCTACAGCATTCCATTGATTTCTAGGCACATTTTGTAAGCAAAATCTCAGTTTCAATTTTTTTTTTTCATTCATTACTTATAAGAGGTGTTTCTCAGCAGCTTTTCTTAACAAATTATAGCGCAAAAACAAAAATCTATCATGAATTTTTCTAAAATTTTCGCCTACGATATTCTAATAATTTAAAGAAGCACATCAATTTTCATTATTTTTTTTCAGGGTCCCCCATGTACTAGACACTGACCATCCAGGTTTATTTTGACTCATTATTGGTTTATGGGGAACCCTTACAGTTCAGGCAAAATATCTTTCAAACCTGGGAAACTAGGAAAGTCAGGGAATTTATTTCACTAGAGCTGTGGGAAACCTGACCATCAAAAGGAAGCATAGCAAAACGTACCTCATCATTGATGGAACTAAAGGAAGATGTTTCGTGCAAGGTAGTTTCAGTGGATTTCTGGGACCCACGACCTTCATCTGAAGATATTGACTGCAAGCGGTTAAATCCTTTCGTTCGTTGCGGATCATCATCCATTGAGCTGTACTGAATCTGATTCTTATTCTGATTCAATTTCTTTTCAAATTCGTTATAGCCAATCTTGCCCTAGTGAGTTGGAAGTAAGGAATTTGAAAAAAAATTATTTTTTCAACATGCCAATAGCAAAAGTGATAAGCATCTACTCCATGTCCAATAAACGAAAAAATTGCAGGTCTTTTTTAAACTGGTGAATGAGTGTTTGTAAAAAAAAACTGATGAACGGAAATTCATTTCATATTTCATCACTGAATAACTGAATATATGATAAATGTAAAAGTGAATAAACTGAAAAACGACAACATACAGTTAAATGGTATCCTGTAAATATAGAATTACTTACATCTGTAATAAGACCTTCGGGCAAAATCGGTTTCATTTTTTTTAACTTATTGATTTTAGATACCGCTCTAAAAATTGGAGTAGATAAAAATAAAATTAACAGAAGAACATACATGTAAGAGCAGCAAGAGAATAACATGGTCGTACAAGTTTGTATGTATTAAACTCACCTGCTAACACAGCAAATTAATCCGGCAATTATAAGGACAATGGCTATCACTGCTGAAATGGAATATACTATAAACATGACGACTGGTATACCTAAGATATACACTAAAAAGAACACAATATATTATTTTCTATACTGCAAATAAAAAAATTAATAAAGTTTCAAACAAAATATGTAAAGTTAACTAACTAGGTAAGCAAACGTTTAATCTAGTTAAATCACTCCATTCACTCATCAGCTTCTCCTGTCCAATCGTTTCAGTAACTGCTTGAACAGCAAATCCATATTCCACATTTTCGTCTTCATCACAATGAACTGGGAAAGAAAGCGGGCTGGAAGGCACTTGTTCGGTAGAGTTGAGAGTTTCATCTTTGATAAATTTCACGATGAATAAGTTCCATTGGCTAATCGGACCATTAGGTTTGGCTGGTTCCTCCCACTCCAACAAGACGTGCGAGTCGTTAAATGAACGAGCTTCTGGCTTTTCTGGTCTTCCAGGGACTGTTGAAAGAAGATAAAATAGCAAGACGACTATAATTATTTTCCTACCATGGTATTCATTTCTGAAAAGCCACTGAGAGCACTGACTGTAAAGTTTAATTTGTGTAGCAGGAAAACAATATTTAGAAAGTAATTTTTTTAAAATTTCTCACCGCCGATTTTGGTGAGCACATTCAGTGGCTGAGAGTGTGGCGAGCAGCCAGCGACAGTGCACGCTTGTATTGTGATGGAGTAATTGGTATAAGGTTCGATGCTCTTCGTCAGATTTATAGCTCGTTGCTTATCATCAAAACTGACATTTTTCCTTTCAAACATGCCATAGCTATTATTGTGTTGGATGAGGAAATACTTCAGCTCTCCATTGGTTGATGAGGGTAATCCCCAGTGGACAGATATACTCGAATTGGACACAGAGGAGAGGGTGAGATTGCTAGGGGGGTCAGATGGCGCTAAAATATTGAACGACGTAAAATGGATTTTACACTTTGCAATGTTATCAGTTACTATAATAGAATTTGAAGAATTCACATAGTTACCAGCTTGTTTTGTCATGGCAGTCTGAGCATCACTTGCTTCCCCAAGGTTTTTAGCCATGCCAGATACCGTGACACGGTAATATGTATATGGCAGTAAGTTCCGGATTGTATAGGATCTTTTTTCTGCACCCTCAACCATAACTTCATTGGCCTTGCCTGTTGCAAGAAAAACATGTTTAAGACATTTGGTTCAAGTTAAGTGGACTAAAAACAATACATAGCCTATACATAGAGTTTGTTGCCACAAAACATGAATCGTTGTAAAACTTAAGTTTATATTATAGTGTATAATTATTAATTTAAATGCCGTAATTTAATTTTGAAAAATAAAAAATTGAATGCTGGCCAGGACCTTTTTTTTACAAAAGATATGGTTTAGAAATATTACTAAAGAAAGAAATGCATAAGCGAATGTTTATAAAAATTAGATTACATTGACTGATCAATTTAAAATTCAAAAATCCGTTTCTCCCCTCAGATTGGCTATAAATCGACTAAAAGGTGGAAGAGAATTGACTAAAATTGATTAATTATACTATGCATCTCAAACAATAGTTTTATAAAATTTTGGACTAAATTCATCTTTTAAAACGCCCATTTTTTGTTTAAAACAAAATTTCGTGATAAATGTAAACAATATTTGTGATGTGATCGTATCAAAAACATCCCGAATACGTGAAGCACTAATTAGAGTGATGCACAAGAATTTTCAGCTTTTACAATGACTCACTTTAAATTAATGAATGTTTGGAACGATATGGAAGGGCATTGACATTATATTCTGCCTGGGGCCCTCAAAGTCCTTAAATGGCCACTATTGACTAAGCTGAATTTTTTTTAACAATTGAAGAAAAACAGTTTAGGCATTTATATTATGATCAGTTTAAATCGTCCCACCTTTACAGTTATTATTCTGACGATTTAAACTGCAATACTGGACTTGAAAACCGATGATTACGCCAAGCTGTTGTTCACAGTGCAGTTCCCAAGATACTACGATGCTAGTTGGACCTTCCACAATTAGAGAGCTTAATTTCATTTTACCAGGAACTTGAAAAAAATAAGAATAAAAATGACAAATAAATTCGCATGGAAGCAACCAGCCTGCATGTCTGACAGAGCAATAAATATGATGAAAGACTTACTTCCATCATATGGAGCACTACATTTTGACCATGTTGTAAGACCTTTAGTGCCATGAGCTGTAATTACTCCCACTCCAAAACGATAAAAGCTCTCTCCTGAAGAATCATCTACTTTAACAATCCTCATCGTTTCATTGGCTGACACATAAGTCCAATTAAGAGGGTCATGACATGGCTGATTACGATAATTATTGGATGATCTCTTGCACCAAGCTACAACATAACTAGTGACTAGATGTTGTGATTTTGGTGGTTTCCAAGTTACGTTGTACACTTCATGACTTAATTGAAACAAAGTTAAGTCCTTAACCTCTGGAAGTCCTAAAGAAATTAAAATTTTAAAACAATTGGAATTAAAAGACACTTTGCTGATGTTCTGTTATCTTCATTATTTAAAAGAATATATTCGAATGCAATATTTTCATTCGCCAATATACAGTATTAGTAGAATAATATGTTAAATTATTTCAACTAATCTCAGAAAAAATTAGGGATTTTTCTTTGCATAAAAATATCTTACCAGCTGACGATTTATTGATCAAAATGGTTGCAGCGTTTGGGGAAAGTCCCTCATCATTACCAGCTTGGATTTCAAACAAATATGACTTGTCATTCAAGAGTTCACCAGATCCAAAGGAGTAACTATCACTATCAAGGCGACTGGTGCTGTTTTCACCGTCGCTATACTTCCTGATGATGTAATGAAAATCAGAACCAAAATACTGTGATTTTGGGATTTGCTAGAAAACATTAAAAAACGGTATATTGATTAATCCTTTTTAAAATTGCAATGATGCTAAAACGATTTGATAATCTTACCTTCCAGAAGAGAGTGACACTCCTTTTTTCAATGCCATAACTTATATCTATGAAGTTAGCAGGTGTGGTGTCTAACTGAGCAGTTGGAACTGAAATTAAGTAACGAAGACATACGTTATATGCAGTATTTACAGCATACGACAAGATGCCAAATGCAAAATCAAATTAGAGGTTGCTACGTGAAACATGCTTCAAGTTTTATCACGTGCACATTTCTTGCATGGACTTTCTATTCTAATGCTCTTTTGCTCTAATTCTCTTATCTATTCTAATAATCTTATTCGCCCCAAATCGTAAGCTTTTTTTAAAAAATCAGAAAACAAACGACAGCTCATAAAATTTTAATAAGAAAAAATCATCTGCATTAACTATTCTAACAATCAATTAAAAAAAGGGAATTAATAAAAACTTCATAAATGAAATTTTGTCAATTTTAACCCAGAATGGCCATGATGATGTAAATATTTTCCTCAAATTTAATTTCTGATTTAATGTCCAAATTTGTAGATTAAAACTTGTCTTGAATTTATAATGTTGGTAGGCCATGAGGTATCCCTACTAGGTCATGAACTCAATAAGAACATGGCTGAATCCATTACCATATTACTATAAATAAACGCTCACCAGCACTCGCAGTCTGGAAATGTCTAATGACATACTTGCTCCACATCGCGTCATCCGTCGCTTTAATTGAACGACATCGAAGCTTCACAGTATAAATGGTGTATGGAACCAGGTTTTCTATTTCATAGCTTGTTTGATTATTAAGGAAAATCTGTGACAAGAGAAAAAACAGATTACTTCAGCACAATGTTTGATATCAGAAGCTTTAGACCAAAAATATTACAATAAAGTAGCATTTGCCTCATTTAGGTATCCAGGCTCATCCCAACCTGATTGATAAAACAATTGGTAAACTAATGAAACTGGAAACTGATCATACTCTTTATCCATTTCCCATTGCAATCTAAGTTTTGTACTCTCATAAGATGAATTACTTAAGTTCTCAGGTGGACTAGCGATCACTAATGGAAAAAAAATACATCAAGCTTAATTTCATAAAACATTTGAAAATTTGTACAGTGAGATAAAGATAAGTTTCAGTGATTTTTTTTTGTTAAATATGTGTAACTTGAAAAATGCAATGACACGATACTTATAGGAATTTTTATCATAGTTTTGTCAACATGGATGAGGCCATGGAGACAAATATGCCTTAAATTTATACTTTAGAAAAAATCCCCAATGACGATTGACTAATTTAAGAACCGCCATAAGTCGTTAACTTAAGTGTTCATTTATACAACAACAACAAGCCATCAAGGTTATTAGGGGATAGAATATAAATATAAATAGAATATAAATACAATATGAAAAATATCATCAATAGCAATAATATATATAAATATAAGTGTAAATAACAATGATTAAAAAAAAGTTAGTACATATTAAAAACTATAGTGTAGAGAAGATTAGTTCATTTATATGTACTATGAACACGTGCATAAAAGTGCATTCTGTATTTATTATGATAAATTATTAATACTTTTACTACTTAGTTAAATCGATAATATTGACATGCCATCCTTAATCAATAATACCTCTACTAAAATGATCCACTTCAAAGGTGAAGTTCTTCGTTTCGAAACGAGTTTCTCCAGACAAATTGAAGGAATACGTTTTCATAAGGACATCATATATTGGCTTAGAGGTAACGTTAAAAACGTATGTATACACGCCAGTTTCGTTATCCTGTATCGCTGGGCAACTCACTGGCCTAAAATAATGACAAGTGTTAAGCAACGTTTTGATGAAATTAAATATCATGTCACATTTATAATTCACACTTGGAAATTTACCATCCATACTTCAAGTAAGATAACCTCCATTTTAACGTGTTACTCATAGACTTAAGGCGGCAGGTAAGAGGAAATTTCCATTCGCATTTGAAAGACTTCCATTCATAAGAAGTGCAACTGAAATTCAACTTGTCCTTTTCTGGAATTGGGGCTAGCCAAGATAATACATAATTCATAAGTATCTGTGATAATTCTTGATTTTCTCATTATTGAATTACATTGTAACGTGAAAGCATAATGTAGTGCAATGCATACACATTTCCATGATTACTAACCTACAAGTGTAACTTGGTTCAAGCACAAAGTAAGGTCAGGTTTGAGTTTGCAAGAGAGGTTGCCACAATATTCTGCAGACACATTACGGATGCGAAGTTGGGCTGAGCGCTCATCCAAGATGGTAATATATTGTAATGGAACTGGCTTCTTAGCAATCATCCAAAAGATATCACTAGAATTTTTGGAACCCTTGTAGTTTGTATTAAGCGTACAGTTGATGACGAGCTCAGAACCCAGTGGCAATATAATGTCTCCGGAAGGTGCCGTGCCTTAACAAAAATAGACGAATGAAATTGTATAAAGGAAATTACTGACATTGAGCGAGTTTAACTCGTCTAAACACTTTATCGATTTTATTTCCAGCAAACGTATTCGACGGCAGGTTGAAAAATGATGAAATCCTAGCAAATCAAATTTGCTAACTTCAATTAATACATTCTCAGATTTCAGTATAATTTCATATAATTTACAAAACTGTTAACATTAATCATATCAAAATGAAAGATAATTTATAACAGAATACGTTTATGCACAGAGCTTAAAATTCAGCCATTTTACCTTCCAAAAATGTTTAAGTTATAATATTTTAAATTCATTTGTGGCATATTATTGGAAATTTCTCCATGTGAAATGGGAAATTAGTTACAACATCACAACTAGTGTACAGCTAGTTTTTTTTAAATAAGCTGTGTGGTCAAGTTTTTACACTGATTTTCATACAATCTTCTCTGATCTACCACATCTCGAAATTCGCAAATTTTCACCAGCTGGAGTTTTACAAAAACAGATATAAATATGCTATGGGATTTTGACTTAAGATCTAAGGTTGGTGAAACAAGCCATTATCCCTTGAATGCAGGAGATTGTTGCCACCAACCACAGGAGCGTCCACATGGAAGACATGGCTGGTTAGTTGAAATGTCGAAATCGTGACTATGAACCTTCAAGGCCTATTATTCGGTGGTTGAGTCTGCTTTCATCACCTGGAACATAGTGTCCGATGCCGAAACCGACCATTTTGCTGCTGTTTCTGCAGTCTGTCAAATAGGTAAAGAGAAATCTAGAAACTCTGTAGGAAGTGACATCCTGGTCAAAATACAAAAATGCTCTGCAACGGAGAAGCTAAACGCTTTGCTCAAATTAATGGACAGGTTACAACTACGATGTACATGGAATGTACATGAAATACGAAGAGCATGGAAGAACGAGAAGTCATTTGGTTCATAACACCGTTTAAGCTTCCAGACCGTTTTGCAAGGTTACAAAAGCGCCATCAGCTTTATCAATTATAGCTGCTATTTAATAAATAGAGCAAGATTCAAGAGATACAGCAAACGATTTAAAAAAATATGTTTAGCTTACGGGAGTTGTAGAGCGCATTATCGAAACCTTGTTAAAATATCAAGAATTGGGAATTCAATTCAACTGAACTTTTATCCACCATTCGAGGGTTTATAAGATAAATATTTATTTTTCGCTGCTGCGTTATTAAGAAAATGTCATAGGATGTCTGGGTTTGTTTGTTTAAAATTACACACGAAGACAATAGCTAAGCACAATCAATCTTAATGTAATAGGAAGATTTAATCCTAATTTAGCAATGGATTATGCGTGGGCTAATATACATATTTGTATAGGCAAACTAAGCACTAACCTATTACCTATACGTTCAAAAATAGGAGAAAGCATACTAATGTATTTTTATTCTAAGAATCTGTTACCATGCCAGCAGATAATGACGTTCACGTTAATCAGAAAAGCTGTATTAAAATGGGACTGCCTAAAACACTACAACTGTTTTTATCCAAGGACTCAACCCCAAATGGCAGATTTGTTTTGAATTTATTACATAGATTTACTGCATCCTGGAGGCTGGATATCATAAATGGCGCGAGGCAACTAATGGCATACTCAACTCCTGGATGGTCAAAGCATCTAATGTATCAGCACAGTTCTCCACTTCCAGCTATCTCTTTGTTTATGGACAGCACTCGTGGTAAGTAACCATGGCGGCTATTAAATAGCACCAAAAGTGTATTTCTTGCTTCATCAGATAAACATACGAAGACCAACAGATACAAGTTGGCGTTGGCTCTTGGCATTTGGTAAATGTGAATTTACTATAATTCATGCCCTAATAGTCCGATTATTGTGCTTTATTTTCGATGTACATGCATAAGGTTTAGTGAAAAAATAACAAACAGACATATTATTATCATTTCTTAACGTTACCTGTACTTATGACAAATTGAAATTAACATGAAAAAAAAAAATTAAAACGGAGATTTACGCCACTTCAAACCTCCGTAGTTAAGCTTCGTAGGTTCCATGTTGGACTTTTTACATGTATATACAGTATATATATTGAAAATAATTGAACGTCAATCAATAGAGATAAAATGCAAGAGATTTTTAACTGATGATAAGTTATACACGTTGAAATTTAATTATTGCACTGATAATAAGTAACTGAAGCAAAACTGTATGGAAACGTTTTCATAGTGGGCACATACAGTGCAGGCGTATTACATAATATTACGATGAATTTTTGATAGTTTTTATATGAATTGTATTTGTAAAGACATGTAATAAGGCGATTTTGTTTTTATAAAAGCCTAAATGCATATTTATATAAAAATACGACCCCATTGATAGAACCTATATACGGTTAAGACAATGATTTATAGCATCTTGAAAATTGACAAAAAATAGGACTAATTGCTCCAAATGTGGAGGATAGGGGATTTAAGCCAAATTCCGCAATATATGAGGAACTTATATAGCTTAAGGTTCTCTTGGAAGAGAACTCCAACGCCTGATGGTATGCAAAAATTAGGACCTGTAATATGGGTCTGAACGTCCATCCTAAATGATAGTTTTTTTGCTTCTTCTCCTGAAAAATTTGAAATTGTAGACATGACCCCTTTTCGAAATGACCGATTCAATTACAATTGTAGTGCGTTTTGTTGTCATCTCGTTAGTGAAGTTTTACAGGGGGAAGATTGTTGTATTAAGGCTGAGCCAAAATCATGCCCACCATGCAAAAAATATATTCATATAGTGATATAGATGTATATATATATATATCGAATCCATCACGTCTTTTAGTCCACACACACCCTTCCCCTTT
>JAQIXS010002513.1:0-22438 GCA_034700785.1 Rossiulus vilnensis
GCGAAACATTTTAATCTAGGCACCGCCGGTAACAGGGAGGGATGACAAGAGAAGTCAATCCTGGAGCACGCGGCGCCGGATAACTTCATCTCAGTGCAATTGGTAAATATTTATCATGACTCCAGACTGAGAGTGGATCCCTGTGGCAGAAGCAGAGAACAGGTAAAGCCCACCTGGGCTCTACTGCTCCAAAAGAGCACGGGCTAAATAGTGTGTTCAGTTGTAGAATCCTCTAATAAATCGGTGAAATCTAATAATCTCTAAAAGATATAATGCATCTATTATAATCTGTAAAATAGAAACAAAAAATACTCGATTGCTTATTGAAACAAACATTGGGTAAAGAACACCTGGCCTCTATTACCTCCAAGAGAACATTGGGTAATAATTATTATTAAGTTCAGTTGTGGAATCCTCTAACAATTTAGTGAAATCTAATAATCCCAAAAACCTATAAAATCTACAAAATTCTAATGAAATCTATAAAATCTATAAACATATTACTATTAGTAGGCCTATTCTAGAATGAGATAACAATTGCTAGTGAATTTACTTGTAGACTCCACTAATAATATAATAAAATGTAACAATCTTTAAAAAACAATAAATTCTAATAATCTTTAAAAAGCAATTCAATCTAATGATCTTTAACAAAGCAAGAAAATCTAATAATCTCTAAAAATCATCCATACAATCTGATGAAATCTAATAATCTAATAGAGTCTTCTAACAAATGTAGCATCCAACTAAACATTTACTTGCTCTAAGACTGTAATTAGAAAGTACTAGTTTCGTTCCACAAAAATATCGCGAGTAGTATACAGTGTCTAATTTCCTATTAAATTTGTAGGCCTGCAAGCGAATTGAGCGAGTTTCATTTAAAGTACTATTAGTGTTTGTTTTTCATAAGAACAGGTTGTTTTAATTTCAGTTCAGACTTGAATTTATTGAACGATTATAGATAAATTGTCCTGCTGTGGAATTTACCTGTGAATTATAAGTATCGTACTTTTGCAGAGCAGAACCCTGGACTTAATGGTTTATTCGTAGTTTGTACGTAAAAATACTGTCAAAACGTGGTTAAAAGTCAATTATTACATCATCGGCATTTGCACGATGAACGCCTCTGGTGAAAGAAATTTGTGTTAAAACCCGATATTAATCACGAATTTTACACCACATTTCCAGACATTTTCAAAAGCAATAATAAAAATCCATTTTTCCTCATTCTTTTCAAATGGATTTCTCGAGCAATTCAAATATGGCGCCAATTAATAGGAGCGCCGTAAGTCGTACTTCTCGATTGCCTCGCCAGAGGGCAGCACCAGGCATCTAATTTTCGATTGCAGACCATCGCATCGTCGGAACAGTATATTACGATTGATTAGCAGTGGAATTTACCCTGATTAACGGCGTTTTTTCGCGAATTATACGGTAAGATGCACTCGAATTTTAATTCCCGAATATCTTTACGATCACTAGCCTTTGGCCTTAGCGCACTGCGCATTGCACATTCCACATGGCCTTGTTTGCCCGAAGGCAAATGACGGTATGGAGGCGTCTGATTTTCGACCAGGTGTTAACATGTGTGTCTGAAAACCGAAAAACCCCATGCAGCGAAATTTTAGCCGGATGTATTTGTTGTTTTTATCGGCGATCGTGTCCTCCAAAACTTGCTCGTACTCAGGACTACGTCCTCAGTCGCCCATGGGTGACTCATGACACATTGCGGATGCGTGGGAGGGATGAGTGTCTCTGTCTGCTGTATTATGTATGCGTCCTTGGTTTTTTTTTCGGAAAAAACCGACGAATGAAGCGCCTGCATGCGAGTGTGTCGTTGTAAATGCGCTGAAAAATATGTAAATTGCGTAATTGGGTTTAGTTTGAATGTGGTACTTCTGCGTCGAACATTTAGCGGCCATTTTGAAGCTCCTGATCCCCGCTAAGCGCAATGGCGACCACGCGATTTTTTCGTCATTTGGATGCCGAAATTGGTGTAAATTACACTGAGCCTGGCTGTAAATATTGATGGAGCCTTGTGTTTTTGTAATTACTAGAGTTGTAACGATTTCAAAGTTAAAAACAGACCGTAGAATCGCTGCTCTAGCGTACAACCCTTTCGGCCGCCATATTGGGGCTCCATAGCGTGAATGCGTGATACATGTGAAACATGATTTCTGGCATCTTTTTATCATGATTTTCGTGAAATTGTCGGTCAAATTATCAATTTTAATTCAAAAGTCATGAAAGTTTTCTTCAACTTCGTCAGCATTAACTTAATTTTGCAGTTTTAGGAGCAAACACTCAATACAAATGTAACGTACGTTTTTCTCAAGGAAATGCTAAGTTGAGGGTGAATTTTCCATCAACAAAGATGTGCTTGTTGAGAACGTTAAATACAGTTTTATCGTTTTACTGTATTGGCTCACATATAAGCCGCATCCCTAAATTGGACCTTAGTTTTAATTAAACTTAAATTCTTCATCAAATTCATTTTTCACATAGTTTATTATTGATTCAAACTTTTTGTTATTTAAGCAGATTAAAGGTGTGTGTAAAAATATTTGTTAAGTCCAATTCTGTTTACATTTGGAATTAACGGCAAGAAACTATCGTTTCATATCTGTAATCCCAAAAAAGGATACCATTGATGACATTTATGAAAAGTGCGTGTGTGAGCCGTACGCTTTTTCAGATCTTCAAATTTGGGTGCAAACGTGTGGCTTATACGCAAGAAAATACGATGACATTTTCAACTATTTAAATGATAAATAAAAGTATTACCTGATAAATTGTCAATCTTATTCTATAAACATTTTTTTCTAAAGTCAGGGACATTTTTCCAAAGACCTGGAAATGCCAGGGAATTTGAGAATTTAATTTCATTGGGAATCCCGAAATAGTATTTCTAAGAATATTGTATCAAAATGTAGACTAAAATCTATATTAATGATTTGATAAAGAACTTATGAGATTTTCCACTGTTCAAATAATAAATATATCAGCAATTAGTACACTTTATGGGGCGATTGGTCTAATTAAATATTGTAAATTAGACCAATCGCCCTACAAAATATACTAAATGCTCATGTATTTATTATTTGAAAAGTGGGAAATGTCAAAAGTTCTTTATCAATTTGAACTTACAGAATTTAACTTAACGAATCTAGTAATTGGGTTCATTAGGTGTCAATGGGCTACCTTTGAAGACGATTGAAAGTATCATGCTGGCATATGTTACAGCCAAAATTAATTTTCATGCTTTTTCGTCCACAATCATTTTTAACATCATTGAAATAGTAACAAAGGCGACCATTCCTGTTATTCGTCCTCCATTTTGAAACACGAAAAAGCCGCCCTTAATTACTTTAGTTTCAATTCATTAAACATGGGACACAATACTCGTCATGGATTCATTTCCCCGGATGTATTTTGGGTTAAATTTAACCAGAAGCCATGGATGTACCATTCTTACAATTCAACTACGTTTACATTTTCAGGCAGAATCAAGTCAATCCGTCAGAGAATGACGGAACTGTGCCTGGAACTCTGCACGGCACAGACCAAGTGTTCCGCGAACATGAGGCACATGGTCGCGAGCCACAGCGGGCGCTAATTTAGACGTGATGTCGTCGCTGGCGTTTGACCATCAATCGAAATCCAAACTGTCTTCCAACGGGAACCGGATGTGGTTGAGCATCTCCTCGCAGGACGACAATCTGCAGAATGAGGATCCCGGGTCACCACCTCTGGAGGGAGGAGAAGCCTTGTCCGAACTCCTCATCGAAACCCAGTAAGACCAGTCTTTCCTAAGATTTCAAACCTAAAGATTGTTTCAGGTCGATTTTTGCAGGCAGTGGCTTTATGAACTTCCATCCTTCCAAATGAAAACACGGGTCTTAAGATGGATCTGAAAAAAATTCCACAAGCCAGGGAATTTCCTAAGTTTGAATCATAGTTTCAAATGAGGCTGGATTAACACTAACCTGATCCCTCAGCACAGCCTAGGATTGGGCCCTCTTCATGGCATTCTTTTGACTTTCCGGACCTGGCTATATGCGTTTTACTCTTCCCCTCATAAAATCCTTGGAATTAGTTGATGCATTTTTGTTAACCTAATAGAAATGGCGAAGGGGAAATTTTTTGAAAAACTGTCTCTGAAATAATGGATTTCTGCTTGCATTTCCACACAACTTTGTTTAGAAATACCATTAAGGGAACGCTGCTGGCGAAATTTTTAGAAATACTTCCCAAATCATGCGATTTAGGCTACATCTCTGTGCACTTTTTTGATATTTAATATTAACAACATTAGCAAATTTGTTCTGAAGAATTAGATCTCCAAACTATGGAGTTTACCTCACATTTTAAGACATTTTATGCTATTAAGAAAATGTTTAGGTAATTTTTTGTAGGTAGATCTTCAATCATAGATTTTATCGTACTTTGCTTTACAAAAATTGTTGCGAAATGATTGCAATCAAGGGAAATGGATCGCCAATAATGATTTGTTAGAAACATGTTTGGTATGTAGCCTGCAAATTACTGCCTGATGTTCTATTATTTTTGTGTGTGCTCAGGGCCCCTTTCTCGCCAGGCCCTAAGCACGTCTTATAATGCTTAATCGGTGATTGAGTGGAATCTGAGTATTAATGATGGATTTTAGTCTTTATTTAAATACAGTATTTATTATAACTATTACATGTATTAAGACAACGACGTACATGTAGGTGAAAATTTGACAAAAGTAAATTCCTGTTTACTGCACAATTTCGATAATAATTGTCCAAATCAACTGTTTAAAAAATATGTTCAAAAGCAGGTACTTTTCACTTATTATTGGTCGATGGGATAATCTAATAGTTCAGGTGTAATAAAGTTTTTTAACAGCTATTGAACCTGGGAACCTGTTAACAGATTTAAAAATTGAAAATACTTTCCCTCCACCCTGCATAATGCATAATCTGCAGAAAAATGACAAAAAATTACAGCTTGCTTGCAATTATTAATTAATTATTCATTTTTTGCATTAAATAGCAGTTTTTTTGGGATAAGAATATGCCAGTCTCATTGTATAAAAACAGCGCTGTAACATGACTAGTGCAAGCAATGATCTTGGAATGTCTTAAAATTATTTTAATTGAAAAACTACCCTTGCATGTGTTTGGCTGCTGACCTCTGCTTCACTTTGACAATGCCTGACGTAAAACCATACGCAAAAGGTGTTTCTTAAATGAATATTTTAACCTGTTCTTACGTGAGGATTAATTCCAGGGCGTTTCTCGTAAAATATCATTTTCAGCTTTCTAAAGCGTATTCCGCATTGTTCGTTATCCGTGTAGTGACATTGTTAGTTGGCTTATTGAAGTGGCATCAGAAGCATTCCTCGTACCACTACAGGGTTCCTGCTAAAATGTACTATCCCTGACTATCTCTGACCAACCAAATAAATTTCCTAGACTTTTTGAGAATAAATTCTGTAACGAAATCAAACATACAGTGCCATAAAGGGGATATTTAATTGTAAAATAAACGTAAATATTAATATTTATAAACAATTTAAAGGTAAATTCTGCCTGTGAATATACGCCAAATAACGTAAAACTTGACCAAACCTGCCTCTGATGACGGCGGATGTGTACATGCAAAGTCTGTTTTAGTCGATTAATTTTAAATTGAGTATTTCTACTGCTAATCATTGTGAGAACATGGACAAACATTTTTCTGAAATGTAATTAATTAATGACGGATTTTAGTCTTTATTTAAATAAATATTTATTATAACTAATACATGTATTATGGCAACGAGGTTGGTGAAAATTTGAGAACAAGTAGTTCATGATTGTAGATTTTGGGCTACATTTTGAATATAACGTTTGCTTTATAAGTACTGCTAATCATGGTAACGCTGTAGGCGGCTTATAGTTATAAAAAATAAATAGAAAATGGTGTTCATAAGTGAGGATGTGACTTAACTTGTATCACTGATTTTTGAGCATTGACAGATTCATTTTTCTTAGTGCTCAAAGCACCTTTCGTTGAAATTGCCATTTAAATTTCAGTGCTTTCCCTGATTTATCGAGCAACAACGGAATTTTATCTGACTTTCCAGCCCTGCACTAGCCTTCCAGTTAGTCAAGGAAATGACTATGTACATTTTAATACCAACCCTGTTTATAATTTAAAAAAATACTGGTGTATTATTTGGATTCATGAACGACAGACGCCAATAACAGATTCCTCCTTAGTTTGGGAAAAAGGAATTAGCTGTAGCACATTGGAAGCAAAAGCACCAAAGTCCCTCGTTAATTACGTCATTTTCAACCAGGTGTACTTATCCATATTAAAAATAAAAATGACTTTTTTAGCGGTTAATTGCTTCAAATATTTGAAACATTATCTTGCCACCACTCATACATTTGTTTTAAAGTCCTTCGATTTGCGTGAAAAAAATACCGAAGACGCCATGGAAAATGTTTCAGGATACAGTACCAGTTATTTCTTCACTTACTGGCGTTTAATCTTTTTCAGTCTGATAAAGAAAAAAATAGCGGAAAACTAGGAACTTGTATAGTTTGTTAACCTGACAATTAGCAATTGCGATATCTTCCCGCCATGCATTATTTGTCTTTTTTAAATAAAAGTTAGGATTTCTATGTTTCTGCAACGTCCCGATATAAATAATTGTCCATTTGCCAAATTTATTTAGATAACTAATATTATGGCCTAATTTTCATACCTTTTATCGAAACGAAAAGTAAGTTTTAATTACATTGGCTTATGTATAGAACAGGTTTGAAAAACGCCAGAGCAATTTTTAGAATCAATTCGTCGATATTGTATTTGAACACTAACAATGCAGTTACTGTGCAAAAAAAAAACCTTGCGCTTAAAATGTGTGAAAAATGCCAAATGATAAGCCATTAAAAATGTTGGTTGATGATCTGCAAATTCATTTGAAAAGACGTCGACTAAGGGACGTGTGAAGTGACGGTGAATATAATTACAACGGGTATGAATTTTCCCTAGTTTGGGACCATTAAGTAGGCTGCCGATACCCTTGCCGACCACTACATAGGTTGCAAATGCACTCGCAGATCAATCACCTTATTACCAAATTAAATTTGTCCACTTACCCCATTATAGTAAATTATTCATTGACATAGTTTGTTGGCCTAGGACAAATTTATTAATGGAAAGCAAAATTTCGTTTACTTCTATGGCGCTCTGAGAATGGAGTCGGAAAAAATAATCTTTCATAATTGTTGGGTGGATAGGTTGGCACATCTGAAGGTGTCTATTTTTGATACTCTAAATTGCTAGATTTTTTCGGAAAATGAGCAATTAAACAACATGTAATTCAATTTATCAAGACAATTAGAAACAAATTATGAAAATAACAAGTTCAAGGCAGTTAAAAACTGGCAATCCAACAGTGAATTGTCTATTTCAATAAATGAGCATGCATATCCATGTTTCATTTATAGGTAAAGCCACAGATGGATCTATCTGGCCATGGGCCTATATGTTTGTATATGTCCATACATATCCACATTCTTCTATTCCATATTTGGCTAAATCCAACTTTGGCCACAAATGGTCCTGCATGGCCATGTTTGATCATATTGTCTGGTATTGCATGCATTTTCCTATATATAGCCACATTCCACCCGGGACAATTGGACCTTGTGAGTTGGCCAAACGTATTTTTTGTGTTTTTTTGAAAATCTTAATGTTCTTAAATTGGTTTAAGAGTTAGTATTTGATGCAATCTAATCTAATCTTTAATTTTTGAGTAAATGTATATTTAGATCTCTTTGATTCTTGTCACTTTTCAAATTCCCCATAGAAAACATTGACAGTTTTTCTAGCAGGAAGCATAGAGCTTTCCCCAACAATTTTTGAGCGGATTATAATTTTGTTTTTAGTACTTTTGGCCAACTTTTAGTCCATTAAGCCCCAGTGTGCATTGGTTAGGAATGGAAAAAATACTGCTGGATGGTATTGACTCAGTGTGGCTAAATTCTCATATTTCGTGACGCATTTAACACCTCTAAACATGTTTAAGGCCGTGCGAAATGCATTTTTTCCAAGTACAAAAGTGTTTATTTGCAGTGTTTTAATTTTTTGTTTCACCAGGTTAGTAAGCACCTGGAAAGTCAGGGATGATTAGGTCAAGTCAGGGATGATCAGGTCAAGTCAGCGATGATCAGGTCAAGTCAGTAATGAGGGGTAGTGAAGGAAAAGATCCGCATTTGTTCGAAAATTAGGGAAACTCCTTGTGGATTTTCCCTGGGGAGGGGAGGATGAGGGGGTTAAGTGGCCGTTCAAATATGTAAGAAACGTTAGGGAAATTTTCTTGGGTTTGTGAGAGATAGTCAAAGAAACAGGGTGTCTAGCCGTGTGGAAAACCCGGAAATGTCGGGAAAATCAATACTATCTAGAAATGTCAGGTAACTTCATTGCATGCATGGGAAGGTGAGGGAAATTTTGAAATCCAGGGGATTTCTTAACTTTCAATTATATTTTTAATCCTGTATTCATCCTGTATCTACCTCTAAACTGCTTTACGGCCTGCAGGTACTTTTCACGTATTATTGGCTGATGGGATAACCTAATAGTTCAGGTGAAATACAATTTAGAACGTGGGATTAAATCTGGAAACGCCATTAACATATTTAAAAATTGAAACTACTTTCCCTCAATGCGTTTTGAGTTCAATATCTGAACAAATCCTTACCGAATACGAGCTCGTATAATCTGCAGATAAATCACAAAAACTACAGTTTGCTTGCACTTATTTATTTTTTTGCAATAGCTAGCAGTTTATTTAGGGTGAAAAAATGCCGGTCTCAATGGATAAAAACAGCACTGTAACATGACTAGTGCAATCAATGATCTTGGAATGTCTTAAAATTATTACAATTGAAAAACTACCCTTGCATGTGTTTGGCTGCTGACCTCTGGTTCACTTTGACAATGCCTGACGTAAAACCATATGCAAAACGTGTTTCGTAAATGAGTATTATAACCTGGCCGCACGTGCGGATTAATTTCAAGGCGTTTCTAGGAAAAATATCATTTTCAGCTGGCGATCTAAACTTTCTAAAGCGAATTCTGCATTGTTCATTGTCCGTGAAGTGTCATTGTTAGTCGACTCATTGATGTGACATCAGAACCATTCCTCATACCACTACAGGGTTCGTGCTAAAGTTTACTATCCCTCACGTTTCCTTACTAACCAAAGTAAGTTTCCCTGACTTTTTGAGAATGCGTTCTGTAACAAAATCAAACATACAATGGCATAAAGGGGATATTTATTACTAAACAACGTTAAGTTTTTGCATCTCTGATAACTTCTATGCGTGCCTGTGCAACTATACCAATTAACTTTAAACTTGACCAAACCTACCTCTGATGTAGGCAGATGTAGAGCATTTGATGACAAATACATGTATGCATGCAAGGTATGTTTAAATCGATTAATTTTAGATTGAGTTTTCGTTCTATAAATCATTTTGAGAACATAGACAAACATTTCTCTGAAATTAAATTAATTAATGATGGATTTTAGTCTTTATTTAAGTACATGTACAAGATGTATTATAACTGTTATTAAGACATCGCCATAAGTGAGAATTTGCCAAAAACTAGTTCATGATTGTGGATTTCTTTTTATAAAACCAAGGCAGAAAACGATGACTTTTATCCCGAAACAGCTTTTAAAAATATTTACAAATACATTTTAATTGGTTCACTTGACCACCGCACTACACGGGCAAGCATGTATGCGATGTCAACGTGGATGTTACTTGATTTGTAGCACTAACTTTAGAGCACTGACCGATTCCATTTTCTTAATGTTTTAAGCACCTTTCATTGGAATTTCTACTCAAAATTCAGTGCTTTCTCATAAGGATTTTTCTGACTTTCCCTTATTTACGAGCAAAAACGGAATCGTCCCTGACTTTCCAGCCCTGCTCGAACATTTCAGTTAGTCATTTCCCTGACTTCCTTGACTATGTAAATTTTAATACTAACCCTGTTTATAATTTTAGAAAAATACTGGTGTACTGTTTTGGATTCATGAACCACAGAAACCTCAGTATGGATATTTACTCCAAAATTCCTTTAAAAAGGGAACCTTGTCAATAAAACGTATTCCTAGTTTGGTAGAAGGCACTAAAGTCCTCGGTACTTATGTCATTATTAACCAGGTGTATTTTATCCATTATTAAAAATAAAAAATCACCTTATTGCGGTTAACTGCTTTAAATATGTTGAAACGCCATTTTGCTACCACTCATGCATTTGTTTTTAAATCCTTCGATTTGCATAAAGAATACCGTAGACACCATGGAAAGTGTTTCATGATACAGTATATGTTATTTCTTCTCTTGCTGTTATTTATAGCCGTTTCCGTTTGATATAGAAAGAAATAGGAGAAAAGTAGAAACTTAGATAGTTTGTCTATTTCAACATTCGGCAATTGGGATATAAGCCGGGGATTATTTGCTTTAATTACGTTGGTTTACTCATTGAACAGTTTAAAAAACGCCAAAGCAATTTTTTAAAACAGTTCCATGAGATTTGTAGTTGGAAATTTTCTGAAAACTGAAAAAAGAAAAGCCTCATTCGGCACAAGGAAAGCGCATAAAGGGCTCCCCTGGCCTCAGGACATGGCCACTCAAAGGTGGAAAGGTTGAATGTGGCCACACATGTATATGGGATCATATATGCCATACCTGACAATGTATGAGTCTTGTATGGCCATATATTAGACCAAAAATGGCCAAATAGGTCAATTTGTAGCCAATTTTGGAGTTACTCATACATGCAATATATGGATACGTATGGACATACACATGTACAAACATATAGGCCCATGGCCATATAGATCCATTTGTGAATTTACTTATAAATGACATATATGAATATGTATGGCCATACATGTATATTGGTATGAATAGACGTGTGGCCATATAGGTCCATTTGTGGCTTAATTTAGGATATATCCATATATGGAAAAAGGCATGTATGGCCATGTCTACTTTTTCTACCCGGGCTGTTTTACCTCCGTCCTCGACTTTCCAAAAATATTAACCACAAATTATTGATTACCTTGTTAGTTCACTGAAGAAAAGTACTGAGACTAATTAATTAAAGGAACACCACAAGCAACCGAATGGGCGATCAGGAAACACCGTTTCAATTAATGCCTTAGATAAAAAAAAATTCCATGACCAGAGAAATTCCTTTGAGTTTTCCTGACTTTTCCCATAACCACCGAAATTCGGTGACTTTTCAGGTTTTCCCAGTTCGCTGGAACCCTGACTATGGTTGTCTGAAGGTGAATTCTGTTTGTAATGGTCCCTTGGACCGGTTGACACACAAGACCTAAGTTTGAGACTGTTTAATGGATAAATTCTTTGCATATCTTGCTCGGAACGATCTTCGACCTTTCCAGCTACAAAGGCCAATCGGCAATTTAACTTCTGTATCTGCCACGACCTGGCCTTGGTCACAGATGTCTGTGTGGAGTTCTCGAACTATTTTGTTCTCCACGGATTTGGTTAGGGTGTTCTTGCTGTTTAGATGCTTAATGGTGGATCAGGTCAACCGTTGCATGAGATACGTACTATACCAGAAGAGCATAAATCCATGTTTGGGTTTGGGGACAGGGATGCACTCTAAAATGTCAGAATTTACGGTCAGTTTATGCTGTTTATGAGGAATTCGAATAAATACAGGAAAAATGAACGAATTTTTTAAAACATGCTTTTGAGTGCCTCCATGATTATTGATAATTGCTATCTTAATTACTTTTCAAGTGGTTTCAACTGGTTTCAGGAAGGGTCGCTCTTGCGAAACACAGTTGACCTTATTCACACATGATATTCAGGCAAATTTAGACATAAAAAAAGAAGTAGATGCAGTTTTTATTGACTTCGCCAAAGCATTTGATACTGTACCTCACCAAAGATTGCTGCAAAAACGAAAACTTTTGGGATACAAAAACAAATTGTTTTGTGGATTTAATCATTTTTGTCAAATCGCAGGCAAAAAGTAGTTATAGATGGAAATTAATCCGGTTGGGTCGACGTTGAATCTGGAGTTTCGTAGGGCAGTGTTTTAGGCCCCCTGCTGTTTGTCAATGATCTGCCTTATCTTCTTTCTTGTAATTATAAATGTTTTGCTGACGATTCTGCACTGTACAATGAGGTCAGAGTTGAGGATCCATTACGACTGCAAGGGGATCTTGACATCTTATCAGAATGTTGCAGAATGCTTGGTTATGAGGATTTCCCTTAAAAAACACACCAGACTATAAGCTAGAAGGTGTTCCTTTAAAAGTTGTTTCATCTATTAAATACTTGGGAATCGCCATCACGGAATATATGCACTGGGATACACAGGTAATTGTAATTTGGTGGAGGGAATCTTTAACGTAACCACCGAGGTGGTAGAAACTTTCATTCCAACCAGCTTATGAAACTCCGAGCACATTCGGATCTGTACTACTGGTCATTTTTGTTGCATACCACTCGACGTTGGAATGCTCTTCCAAAGTACAGCCTTAAGCTGCTTGAAATTCAATTTTACAATGAATTGAATTGGATTTTCAAGAGCTAGTGAACTCAATTCCAAGCATTGACTTTTCCAGGACTAATTCCCAACTGCTGTACTTCATTTGAAAAATTCTCTACACGTTCCTGTGCTCTTTCCATTGTAAATTTTACGTGGTAAGCGGACCATCGCTTATGGGTCAGCGGACACGGTCTGATACTAATGGCAATCTCCGAGGAGCCGATAATCTCCCACAGCAGTACATACCTCAGGAAGCTCAACACCCGGTGCACTTCCCTGGCCAAATTCTAGGATTAACAGTATTCCTGGGCCCCCTGGCACCACTTTTCCCTATCCGCAGTCCGACCAGCCATGGTCGCTCGCCGACTGACATGTTGGGAACCTGGGGTCTCCGACGCTGCCCCAGTTAAGGGGGCACTGGCAGGGGCCTGTCCACCCTCTGTGGCACTGCTGGAGAGCTCGTAGAATAGGATCACCAGTCTGGCTCCAATGCATACCAAGGGCGGACACTACTATCCGGCCGAGCGGCACTTCTGTGACCAACTCCACAGGGCCTTTTCAGGTGTGCTGGGGCTGCAGGGCAACCATGGCACGAGCACAGCATACCAGTATCCACGTCATGCATGGGATACCACAGAAAAATGCCCCCGTCAAAGGCATACTCAGGAGCTGATACCCATTCCAGGGAATGTTCATCTTCATACATGGGCATTGTGCAGGAGGGTTAACGGGGGCCCTGTCCATTCTGTGGCGTTGCTGGAGAGCTCATAGAATATGGCCCCAGGTTTTGGCCCTGAATTCTGAGGGCGGCCACTACTATCAGGCTCGGCTGCCCATCCATGACCGACTGAACAGTTTGGACACTGGCGGGGTAGCTATGGCGGCGTACAGTCGCCCTCGGGGCATTTCGAGGTCTGTTGGCGCTGCTGGATGACCAACCATGGCTTCAGCACAGTTTGCTCCCGTTGCTGTTGAAGCCTAGACAACATGAACGCCCCTGGTGGCCCGCCTGGAGGCTAAGTCAAAGTCACCTGAGAACGGCTCTAGCCGGGTCGCACCAGGGGCGGCCCATCCTCTCAACATATATGGCACTATCCACCGGCCCGTGCTTCACCACTTGTACAGGCAGAGGGCGTATATACACATAGGGAACATAGCACTTTAGGTCCTCCCGATAGGCATAATTCAGGGCGGACCATTGCTCCGTGATATGTTATGCTCCTTGAATTTCCACAAAGTTGATTCGTGGCATCTTGTGGCTGGTATATGTATTGAAATTAAGGATTCTCGCGGTTGAATTGCAACTTGGCTGAGAATCCTTAATTTCAATAATATGTTATGGTCTATGGTAAGGGGCATGCAACTTACAGCCTCCCTTGGGGTGCCCAGTCGCATAGATTAACTTATATTTAAAATGCGCATCACCCATAATTCTAGATGCAATATAATTAAAAAACTACACAACTCCACAAGAGCACAATTTTCCTTTTCTTTCAATAGTATAAACGAACTAGCTCAGTGGATAACCTATAGAATGCCAAAATTCTATGCAGAAAATACAACCCAACCAACAATTAACACACTCAATTCTCCCTAATACATTGCAGCAATCAGGATCTCCTGTAAGGGCCAACTTAAGGCGCCCCTGAGGGCTGGGATGCTCACGCTGTGACTTATTTTTTCCACTTTTCTAACCAACTAACACAACTACAGAATTTTAGCTATAAGGGCCATGCCCTGTGTGTTAATTATTTGTTATCAGTTTAGATACTCTGTAAGGAAAGAATTTGCTTGCTGACTGGTCTAGGGGTTCCAATGTCTTTGATTATGACCGTTGGGACTTTATACTGGTCGAATAGCACCAACAGGAAGTATTCAATGGCTTTTAAGTAATCCCATTGGCAGGGGATCACCACGCAATACTGGGTCGAGTAATTAACTACAACCATTGTGTAGGTATACCCTTCTGCCACTGGGAGAAGCCCCATAAAGTCCAAGTCCCACTTTGCTATAAACAACCCCACAGTAATGGTCGTCAGCAAAGCTGCTCCGGCCCATCTGAGGGTTTTTGCTGAAGGCACTCAGAACGTTATGCAAGATTTGGCCACGCCCAAACACAAACTCATTATGTCCCGAACACGGATAAGGGTGTTACGTGACCAAAACCTCCCACCACAGATGCAATGGCACCACCATCAACAGTCACCAGTACTCCCTCTGCACATAGTTAAACCACTCACCCCCTAGGAGCTTGTAACCCCAGAAAGACACGTCACTTGGCAGCCGACCCGGCAAGGTCATAACTCCACCACAGAAAGTTCCTTGTCTTGTTCTAGGCGCATGCCATACACCTGCATGTTATATACTTAAGCCACATCGTCCGGGGTTGGGGGGGTCGATCCAAGCCGCTCAGCACCTCAACCAATTAGTGGGATTCTTTAGCTGCTTAAGATAGCACAGCACGTGGTGGTCTGTCACGATAATTGCATGGCTTGTGAAACAGGTAATGATGAAACGTCTCGGCTCCACAGACAAGCCGACTGCTTGACAGCCCCCTGAGCGATATGAGCCAAGCACAGCCGCCACTTACGCCACCAAACTGTTTATTCTGTTAGAGGTAGACAAAAGGATAGCGTGGTAGGAGACGGTCAGACGACCGGAAGCCAGCGAGGCATAGAGCAAAAAAAACTGAGGCCAGATGCCAAAATGGGCCGCCACGTACAGGTTAATTTAAAAGCCAACTCGGCGCCTTATCGAACAAATCAGGATCAAGCAGTGAGCAATTAAAAAATCAGCAACTTTGTAGCACAATGAACAGGACACGGGCCTTCTTCAGTCTACCCGGGGAGTATCCCACCCTAGCCTTTATAGCTGTGGCCTTCGCAGCACACCCAGGGGTTCAGGGTTCACATTCTTACCGTTGCGCCTATACCGAAGGGGCCCATTCTGTGAACCCCGCCCCTCTAGGGCATGAATAGCTTCCGGGTGATTGCACTCGCATAGTATCGTAGAAAAAAATAAAAAACACTGTAACGTAGATCAGAGGTGGCCCCTGGGGAGAGCCCGAGACGCTCCCCGAACTCCAAGAGCTCCTCCAAAGCCCATTGTCCACGCGGCGGTTCCACCTGGGTTACCCCTTGCGGGCTCCCCATCCCCGCACGGGACAACTGACGTGTGACCTCTACAAGATGTAGCTGTAACATCTGCAGCTGAGTGGACTACAGCTCCACTGAGTGCCGTAGCCTGGCATAAATATCTATCGGGCTGCCAAAAGACGATCCTTCCCGTGACCCATTCACGGGAGCCACGGCTGAGACTAGTCCTTAGGCCTCGACGCTCCACTGTAGTGTCGCGACTGGGTGAAGTCGTGCCGTCTGTTGAGGTGCATCAGAACCATCGGCCTGTTCAGTTCCGCTAGTTCTCTCCTGGTGCGGGGCACCCAGGGGCCTGCCCTCCGGAAGAGGGAGAAAGACTGTCTCCCTTGAAAGGGGGTAGGCTGGCGGCAAACGATGCCAGACAAGCGTGCTGCGGGGTTACGGGGGTAGTTGTGCCACAGTACTTGTTTTGCTCGAAGAGCTTCACTTGGGCGCGGCAGCCGCCTCCTGTGCCGCCATCGTTGCCCGGGATAGCGGCTGTGTCGCCGCTGGGGACCCTGACATTGTCCATTCCTGCATTAGTCCTTTCTCATGTTACGTCTGCCTAAGGATAACGGACCTCCGCAGTTTTTTATAGGAAGGCAGTACCCCGCATCTCCACCCTGTTAGAGGTGGGCGAACGGATAGTGCAGTAGGTGACGGTCAGGCGACGGGAAGCCATTAAAGCGTAGAGCAAAAAACTCAGGCCAGTCCAAAATGGGCCACCACGTACAGGTTTATTTAACTGTTAATAAGTCTAAGGGCCGACTCGGCTCCTTATAGAACAAATCAGGATCAAACAACGAGCAATTCAAGAATCTCCACTTCATAGCACAACGAACGGGAGAAAAAAAACGACAACCGTGAAAAACGCAAGGTTTTTAATTTTATGTTTGCATTTGCTTTTGTTACGCGGTCGGTGAAGGGTAGCAAAAATAACGAGTCCAGACAGATGATGGATGCCACAAAAACAGTTTAATCCGAGGTACTTATGCGGATTAAAAATTAGGCGAAATAACCGCGGACACAGGCTGAGACCGGCAAAACAATCGAACTAAACGAAGGAATCACTTAGAACCGGGGAGCAGCCGTTCCTTCTCGCTTGAGAGAGGCCCAAACCCAGTCTGCCCTAAGGCCGGTAATTGTCTTCCCAGGTTACCTCGGGTGGTCGCCAGGGGGATGCATACCTCGCATACCCCGCATTCTTGGCGGCCACCTGGGTCACCGTGACACTTTGTATGATTTTTTTGTTAATAGATGTAACGTCCGCGCCCTCGCAGACGTGGAAAAAACCACGCTGGGGCGTGTAGCCAGTCACTCGTTTATTCGAGACCGGGCGACGATCGGACTCTGGCCGTCCCCGGGTTAAACACGATACAAACTCAAGGGGCAAACGGCCCTATAACTACAAAACTCAAGGGGCAAACAGCCCGTAGCCACAAACTCAAGGCGCAAACAGCCCGTACTCCAGACGACAGTCTCCACTCCGGCCGAGAGAGCAACTGACTATCCGTTCGTATCAGCCTCGGAATGTCGATCCCAGGCTCCTCCTTTCACCCTGTCGCCAGGGACCGGCATTCCGTGCATAATTGACGTGACCTCGGGGTCGGGATCACGTGACAATTCCCCCTAGGTCAGTTATCCTCTGGCCGGAAAAACAACATGCACATGGGTAACGAACAAGAACCAAGAAATGCTAGGCAGCACAATAAGCAAGTAAGAGGGCGTCGCCCATAAGAGCACGCGCGAACGGAACGCAATATGGCACTCAAAATAATAAATAATGTGCGCGCCGCGGTCTTCGTGGCACTATCACAGGGGACCCTAGTTCAGGGCGCCTTATCGAAACAAAACATAATTGTCTCACAGTTTACTTCTGGACCGTGCTGCTAGTCCCGATGACGTGGAGCCATGCACGGGAAAGGGCGTCCCGGGTAGGAGATGTCCCATCCTGGGGGGCTGGATCGTCTGGCTGACAACGCTCCTGGCCGAACAGGCAGCGACGCTGGCGAGCCGCAGAGCGCTCGGCGGCTGTCGGGTAGGCGGCGTGGTCCCGCTGGCTCCAAGATGGTGGATTGGGCGCCGCTGGCCCGGGCTCCAATTCCCCCAAACAGTGTCTGTATGGGGAACCTTGAGGGATCCGGGACACAGGGTCTCCACCAGCTGGCTGGCGGCCGGCTGTTCCGGCCTTGTTGCTGGCCCAGGATGCGGCGGCCGGTCCTCCCAGCGCCGACGAGCTTCCGCTTTCTGCTCGGGCGTAGCCATTCGCCATCGGCCGTGGCCCATGCCCACGAAAGCGAGACTGGGGCCCTCGCTGGGGTGCTCCGGCCAATGCCCTGCCCACAGGCTGTGGGCGGGCCCCGGGGTTGCAGGACTGGTGTCGGATCTTCCATGGGACTCGCCCAGGGGTCGAAGTTGCCCATGTCCGGCCCGCTCTCTGCAGCCTGTGGGCACGGGGCAGTGGATTCCGGCCCCATTGCAGTTGCGGTCACATCCTCTATGTACACAAGGAGCTCGTCGACCGTGGCAGTCCAGGTCGTCGCGACCCCAGGTCCCACATGCGCATGGGGCACGACGACCGTCAGGTTGTATACGTCCCATTCTTCATGGTGGGAGACATCGAGCTGTGCCACGTAGGGCTCCCTGCTGGCGTCGGGGTCCATTTCTTTTTGTCCCGCGAAAAGCACGAATGCGTGAGTCATTCGTCGCGATAGTGGCGCAACACTGGGCTCGGACGAGGCTACTTCCTGGGCCGGTAGTACGCGCGAATGATCTCGAAAGTTCAAGAACCGCTTCTTGGAAGGGAACAGGCTTCTCGCGCCCCACCGCACTGATCTGGCCGGAGGCTAAAAATGCGCCACGTTTGCATCGGGGTATCGGGGTTGCCTAAAGCGACGGTCAGGGCTTTGGGGGTCCCCGTCGGGCCCCCTTGTTGTACTGTGGGGCTCGGCGGGGCCCAGATCCGGATACAGAGAATATAGCGTTTTAAGTTCTCTACGTGGATGTCAGTAATTCGGGGGGCTCCTCGGCGGGTATCCCGTACCGCATAGTTTAAGTCGGACCGCTTTTCGACGATGCGGTACGGCCCATGGTATGGGGCCCGTAGTTTTCCCGCGCTTTCCCGGGGGAAGCGCGGTCCCGGACTAGGACCCATTTGCTGACCAGGAACGTTTCTGGCCGGCGATGTTGGTCATAAATGGTTTTCTGGCGCCGTTGGGCTCGCTGAAGGTGGCCGTGCGCCTGGGTTAGGGGACCCCGCACCTCCACCATGTAACGTCCATGGCCTCGCAGATGTGGAAAAAACCACGCTGGGGCGTGTAGCCAAAGTCATTCGTTTATTCGAGACGGGGCGACGGTCGGACTCCGGCCGTCCCCGGGTTAAACACGATACAAACTCAAGGGGCAAACGGCCCGTAACTACAAAACTCAAGGGGCAAACAACCCGTAGCCACAAACTCAAGGGTCAAACGGCCCGTACTCCAGACGACAGTCTCCACTCCGGCCGAGAGAGCAACTGACTATCCGTTCGTATCAGCCTCGGAATGTCGATCCCAGGCTCCTTCTTTCACCCTGTCGCCAGGGGCCGGCATTCCGAGGATAATTTACGTGACCTCGGGGTCGGGGTGACGTGACGTGACGTGATTTTTTTGTAAACAGAGCATTGAAAAGGGCCACCTGCAGTGCTACCCCCAGTCGCTTACCAGGGGGGGAGGGGTGTTCAGGGTTCGCATTCTTAGCGTGGCCTGAATTTCGGCGGTGCGACCCCGTGACAATTTACATAAGCAACACCGTGGCACATACACTAAGGCAGCCACTTTGCCCACTAGCGTAGCACAGCCAAGCCAAAAACAGAAAACACTTCAGTCTGGGGAGCAGCTGTTCCCTCCTCCGTACCATGCGCCAAGCCCAAACTGCTGATCCAGGTCGCATAGCACGGCCCAGCATCCCAGGCATAACACCTCACAACATTCCCGGCCCTGTAGCACCCTTACACCCCCTTTCCCAGAACAACCACCCTACCAGAAACGAACATGAAAAAAGCACCATTAGAATAAAGAATACCGGCAGGTGCCCCTTTTCAATGCTCTATTAACGAAAAAAATATACAAAGCAAATGCAAACATAATATCAGCAAATTAACAAAAACACCAACCCCATATGGAAGAACACGATTTACAACCCGTTAACTAGTTTACGCGCTCACATCACTCCTGATCCGTCCTGCTTCATGGCCGTAACAAGGCCCACTGCTTACGGGGCAGCGGACACGGTCAGGTGTGGATATCGCTTCCCGGCGGCCGCTGTTGATCTCCCATGGCAGCACATACCGCATGGGGCTCAACTCCTGGCGCACATCCCTGGCCCTATACTTGGGCTGATTGTATTCCTTGGCCCGCTGGCGCTGCTCCTTCCTAACCAAGGTCCGGCCTGCCGCGGTCGATCGTCTGCCAACGTAGCGGGAGTTTAAGCCATTAAATTGCTCGAATTTAATTACCCTGGTGGAAAGATTAGTATAATCAGTTCAGTAGATATCAGTACAAGAATACTAATAATATATTGATATCAATAAAAACTAGTGATATCACTAACCATAGGGCCTAATGGTATTGGCAGTCCCAAAAACTACTATAATACTGATAATAAGCATGCTAATATCAGTAGCCCCAAAACCAGTATACATATATAAATCAGTATAAAAACAGTGAACTCAGTATAAAATCATACTGATATCAGTAGAGAATCACATTCCGGTCTTTTCTCAAGGGTCATGAGCGGTTGAGAAAGTTATCAAAAGTACTTTAAAACTTATTTGGTATGTAATGGTGTTGTTGCAAATTTGTCAGCAAACGTATTTGAATAGAATTGAAGAGTGATGCAATTTAGGGCATTTCGCCATAAAGATTTGTTTAAAGAATATGCATGTAAGTTGTTTAATGCCCTTGAAAAGCGGTGAAATGATATTACCAGACAGACACCATGGTTCAATTACCTGCTCCTAGGTCCTGAAGCTGTCGAAGAACCTGGAAATTTTTGAGGCCAAAAAATGAATACAAATTGCCAAATGTTTATGAGCCAAAAAGGCATGCTTACCTTTAAAGCCCTTCTCTTTTTGGATCATATTCATTATCAGTTTTCTGGGCCCCATCTTGACTCCCAAGTTCTTCAGGTCTTCATCTGACAGAAGCTGAAAACTGGCTCCAACTATTTGCTCCTCTGCAAACAAAACGATACCAGTTTTTAAAAATGGGTTTTCCATTAACATGTTTATGCTAATGATGTTTAAAATTGATCAGTTGTGATCTAGTTTTGATTACATCAAAATATTTCAAAAAAACATCCAATTTCGTTTTCAAACAGAAATTCTTCTTCTGTTTTTAATTTATTATTAATACTCTACTTAATTTGAAAACACCGAACGTCTAAGAAGCCGACAATGAAAAAGATATGTCTAAATACACCAGTATCCAGTTTTTGTAAGAACTTTTTCTATGTGTGGCATTCATTCGATTAAGTTATTGTAAAGAAATGTTGTAGGTTTAAAAAAAATGTGCCTGTGTCGTTCCTTCAATAGTATTACTAAAAAAAACCTATGAAATGTGCAAGAAATCCATACCTCGTTTTGTTTTTGTTTTTAAATCGAAGTTCTAGTTTTAATTGACGTCAAGAAACTTAATAAACACCGACATTTTTGAAACGTGTATTATTTAGTGACTAGTTTTTTTAAATCAATTTATGGGGAAAACAATTCAAATGTATGTTTCCTTTTATTGATCATCCTTCAACCAAAATTCAAGTTCGATACAAAGTTGTGTTAATTTTCACAAACCTTTGAGTTTCTTGGAGAACTGCTCTGGCATCGGAATGCGCTTGGACGCCAGATAGGCGCAGATTTCTTCAGGAGTGAACGAATCGTCCATGGTCTCGAAATGTCAATAACGAAAATGATTACGGCGAGGATTGAGTGAGTAACCTTTGACCTGGATAACGGGGTGGTCGAGCAAAACACCAGAATTTTCCCTAAAACTATTTTCAATAGTCAGAAAAATGCACGGCGATGCGTTTACACCTGACCTTTTGACCTCCAATGACTGGCTGCTACCAGGGATTTGCAATTTATTACCCATAAGAACCAGCATTTCATAAATTCTCATCAAGGATTTTGCAGGGCTGATTTGGAGGAAAGCTTTCCACAAATTTTTCGTCCTCCATAATAATTGTCTAGGCCTATAAAATTAGTTTTGAAATAAACATTCAATCAAAACTGTTTTAACCGAAAGCAAGATCACAAATCGTGGATGTTGGTCTGCTTCTACAAACGCCATGTTTAATAGCATGGCCGAACATTTCTAAAAAAACGATTTTAACATTTCTTTTTAGAAATACTGTTTTAGCCAAAAACAAGAAATGGACGTATTAATAAGACGTCGAAGGCTGAAGTTTGCCTAGAGCTAGTTCATCTTCATTGGTCACCAGGGTCAGACACATCTAATTTGGCCAACCGTGCCACACATTTAACAAAAAGTACATTTGATGTATTTCTGGAAAACAATATGGAATTGGTATTCATCTATTTGGAGAAAAGTCTAGTGCATTCAAATTAAAATTTCACAAAACTGAACTTTTGGCATGCAGACTACATACAGTGGTCAAAAAAAGTATTTGGCCAGTGTTTTTTTTTTCATTTACATGTTTATTTTTACAGATAATGGTACAAA
>JAQIXS010002514.1:0-22425 GCA_034700785.1 Rossiulus vilnensis
GGTGCACTCTTACCTGTGCCTAATTCCAACGAAAGTGTGTGCGATGCGTGATGGGGTGTCCTACCTGGACGAATGCCAGGGTGCATTTTTATGCACCCGCAAAAATTGGGCTGGCATTTCTGATTAACAAGCAGATGAAAAATGCAGTAGCGAAAAAATGATGAAAGCAATGGCGGTCGTTTTTTTATTATTCCATTTACGAAACCAACGAAATTTAAATAATGCAATTAACGACAACAAAAAGTTTACTACAAATGAATTGGGATAAATGCGCTGACCACCGTTCGTTTAAGCGTATTTTTTATTTCTTTTTAAGTACACCTTACAATGTGAGAAATCAAATTTAATAGTTTGATAACAACGAAAATCTTAATTTAAATGAATTGGGGGAAAATGCGCTGACCAAGGTTTCTTTAAATTTGTTTTTAAAAATATACAGTATATATCATCTAATAATGTGAGAAACTAATTTAAGCGTTCAACAACAATAATTTAAATGAATTCGTTTAAACTTAAATGGTCTTGAATTCGGCCAAGTCGATATATTTTTTTACAAATCTGAGAGATCTTAATTTAATATAATTAAGCAGTCGCAAGTGATGACTAGTTGGAATGAATCGAAAACAACTTTTTAGACTAAAAGAAAAAACTGATTATATTAAAAATAACGACGAAATAGATACATTAGGTCAAATTTAACAGGTTCTAAATGAATGACGTCACTCTACAGCGCCATATTGGTGCGGCCCAATAAAAAAGTGATTATAAAAGCGGGTTAATTAATACTGAAGGAATAATCTTAATTTTTGAAGTTTTTTAGTTTGGGAACATTTTGGGTTGAAAGAATATGAGGTGTAAGTAGCGTGAGGGGAAAAGGGGGACATATGATGCCCCCCTTAAGAAGGACGTAGATGTGAATAGGTTTATCCTATTGCATTTATCTTAATTAGTTTAATTATGGTGTACCATTTATTAGTTATCTACCTGTTCATTTTTCAAGGTGCGTTATAAGTAGCGTAGGTCATGTATACTATCAATATCATTAAAGTACATAAAGGAAAATCCTTGAAAAAGCTCAATTTCTAACGCACCTATCGAATCCTTAAATATACATTCTGGAATAAACATTTTGCTTAAATTTTATTTTTAGCTTCCTAATTTCATAATATTACTAGAATGCTCTGCAAAATCTTAACCTTTACCACGCAATATTCGTATCGCGAATGAGGAAGCTGTCATCGTGTAATTTTGCAAAACATGCAGTTCAACATTTTATTATCAGAACCTAATAATTTCGCAACAGAAGGTAAAGTATTCTTCATAAAAGTTGCTGTGAAAGTGGAATTCAAAATCAACTGCGCAAAACAAATTGCTGCATTCACTTAGTTGCACACTTTAAAGGAATGATCGTTTGAAGTAACTTCTTGGCAGAATTATTGCTTAGTTAGGTGTTTTGGTAACCTGCAAGTATCCGGTTTCAATGATAAATAGTCCTTCGGATTTTGCTCGGTCTACTTGGATCCAAAATATGTCGGTAAAATGTGGGTAATTTTTAAAGTCTCAAAAATACGTTCTTAAACTTTTTGCCATCTAATATTATTGCAGTTTCTTTGCTATTTAAATGGAGTTTTTTTTTTGGTCTGTTAACATATTATTGGTTGCACATCTCATTCGATGTAAAATGAAGACGTCGTTACTGTGCTTCACTGTAACTCATCCATTCAGTTGTAACAGAACCAGTTGATGTTTTCAAATCACTGGATGGGTTTCTCAGAGTAGGTAAAGTACTTTTCAATTCACGCACGGATGGATTTTATAAATTCCTGACCATCCATGGTGGCAAGCTAGTTTTGGAGGGAACGTTGCCGAATGTTTAATATGCTCTAAAAATGTGGACAATTTTGAACAAGCTTCCAGGTCGGGGAGTGGGTCGGTGACACCGAATATGCGTTTGCGGTTTCATAACGCGAATTTCTCATAGTGATATTTAGTGCCTTGCTCTAGCTACTTGACATCTTCATTTAATCGCACAATTTTTTCATGATCCTCAACACCGGATTAACGTCATCGGTGACGTGTTTCAGCAAAGTGTGAAACAGGTGACATTTCCCAATATTTGCTGAGTTTCCAACTCGCGAACGTGTAGAGAAAAACTAGTCTCGACTTAATGAATTATTGGAGATGAAGTTCTTTGCTTGGTCTGTTGAAATTTATACGGTAGAGAAACTTGCCCACGAACAGATATGATTGTGAGATTAGTGAACAATTAGCATATTTTCTTTTTTTTGTCTTAATAATATGCGTGGAAATAAATTATGCGCTAACTTATTCTTGCTTACTCTTGTTCGTTTTCACTGAACGGTTTCGCTGCTATGCAGTGTGACCTGGGTTTTAAGAGTGCCTTGTAAATTTCTTTGGACGTTGTCCACCCATTCTTACGAATGGTGATGAAATAATCGTAAAATCTTGCTTAGTAGAGGCAATTTAAAAAGAGTGGACGCCTGAATAATTTGTTGGCTTTTAAGGGGTGTCCGAAAAGTACTTAACTTGTTTTTCGAACAACGTATTAGATAAGATTTTAATTATTTTTGTGCTCTCCGGGTAAGAAAATAGAATGCTACCTTTGCACCTGGGATCCTTGAGTTTATTTCACGGTTTGGATGGAGGGACATTATGTTTACTTAAAAAATTAAATTCGATGTATGTTACATGTATGCAATGATCATCATTTAGCATGTTCAGCGTGATATCATATTTGAAAAGTCAAATCATTCTAAGAAGGGACTAAAATGGATCCATGGCAGAAAGAATGTTAAGAACTGTTTTCTATTAGAGAGTCGTGAGAAAGAATGAATCTCAGGATTGATCATCCCTTTGATGTGAAACAATGGAGTAAGCAAGGTTTTCAATCTGCTTTTGTTTTGTTTCGCTCCTTATCGAATCTCTGGCAAGAAAGCAAATTCTGCTTTTAGGCAAATATTGAAGTGTATTCAATTTCAAAACTTCCTGAGATATACTAGTAAACTGTCTTTTTTTTCTTTTACTGGACGTATCATAGACATTTTTCAACAATCACTCTGGCAGCCAACAGCATCTGTTCTGGAAATCTGAAACCACCCCAAAGCACTTGTTTCGCTACCCCTAAAGACCCCAACGGCATCTGCTGCGCTGGTGCGGAATGCATTTTAGGGGGAAAATGGCCGCCGATTGAGCACGAATTTCAGGGGGGATTTGTAAGCGAAGCACGCGAGAAAGGAATTTGGCAATTGCAGATTTTTTGTGGTTGTTGTTGCTGTTGCGAATCTGCATGGCTGCTTTTGTTGGGGGCTGGGCACATTGGGTTGCAGAAAGACAACAATGCAGAATAGAGGGAGTGAGAGAGTTGGGAAGGGGGAGATTGTAAGGGTGGAAGAGGAAAACACGAGGCACACGGATCAACCCAAAAAAAAATAACTATTTGACAAGAAGGAAAGACCGGGGCATGGCCTGGGGCAAGGTAGCGGGCGAGGCCATCTAGCCATTCTGGAGCGTTCTGGACGCCATTCCCATCATGCACTTGGGCGAGGAATGCGAACAAGTGCTCCCATTTGTTGTCGCTGTACCCTTACGATTTGCGGGTCATATACAGGGTGTTCAAGGGATTATACGCTCCTACCTACGGCCTAGATAGGGTCCTGGAAAGTTGGCCGTAAAACGAAACATGTTTTACACACACCCCTATATTAATTACGTAGGATACGCTGAAAATGTTAATTTGTTTTATTTGATTTCAAACTTATATTCCATCACATAATTTCAAGTAAGAAAAACAAAATTGCAAAATAAACTGGCCACAGCTGAAGTTAACTCTCAAATGACAAATTCACTTTAACCTAGCAGTACAGCATTAATTATTTTTGACCGTATTATGCAACATACATGCATATGCCGTTAAATGAAACATTGACATAAAACGCAAAGGTTGTTATAGCGGTCAGTCCTGCGATGCTCATCTTCGGAGGTAGCATAGCGGATTTTTGAAGTTTAATTTTGTTTAGAACACAGGACATTTTCTAATTATAAAAAAAAAAACTCAGACCCTAGTGGATGACCAAATCTACACAGGAGAAAAAACGTTAGCAAATTTAAAAAGTATTTGAAGCGGGACTAACAACATTTGAGGTCATTTTTTTTACGGAAATCTTGCGCTCTAATAGCATTTCTAGGTGCCATTTTATTATGCTATATCGTAGGATATGATGGCATAGGGTATTAAAGGTGTTGGATTAACTGATAGAGATTTTTGTATTTCATGGGTTTATCCCTGTAATTTCACGGATCATGAAACATTTGTTTATGCTCCCATGGCCCTGTGATTTTGAAAATGGTCTATTTATTTCCATTTATGAATAATAAAAAAATCCCCCAAAGTTGCATTTTTGCTCACCTTTCTTCGCAGGCTTTAGGAATAAAAAAATATTTTTATAGTCTGTTAAAAACTATAGTAGGTTTATACTGTTACTTCAAATGGACTTTCTCTCTGCAGGGTGGCATAATCTATAAGCTGGATATATCTGATTGGTTTTTGCTTAGTATACTCTAATTTTGAACAGACTATAGAAAAAAATCTTATTTAAATTCGAAAGCCTTTGGAGCAGGTTAGCATTAATGCTACTTTAGGGGTAAGTCTTTGCCTGTGCAGTATCTATGATTTTCATCAAGGGTTACAAGCGAGATCTGGACCTCTGGAATTGTGAGTGGTCTTTACGATCCTCCATAATTGTTGGGACTGAGTGATTTTCTTTGGCGCCAATTTCGCTAAGAGCACTCTTCCTGGAATGTTGCCCCTACCCCTACCTCAAACAGAGGCCATCAAATCCCGCTCTCTCGGTGGTTGCTGCTATGTCCACTCTAATAATGGACTGCCAGACCAGTAATGGACACGACCACAGGAATGCCGCTTTGGCATAGCACAGGGTCATATACCGCACCTCCTAATGCCATTGTAAAAGGCGTTGGGGCCTATAAACACTTGCATTTTATTGCTTCCTACCAACCGGAAATGCTACAGTCTACAGGGCGCCTTCTGGAGCCCTGATTAAAACGGAAGATAGGGCACCGGAAGTGATTAGGGAAACCTTATCCAAATCTTCTCGAGGAGTAAGATAGTTTGTTAAGGTCCACATGCTTTGATGTTCCAAAAAAACTGCAAACTTCATATTCAGGACATCATTGAGTTACTTGATTTGGGGCAGTGATGTGTTTTACAGAAAATGTCATATTTGTTACACATTCTAAAACGAAACTGGTAGGAAATCAAACCATTATTATTTTTTTATGTCGTTAATAAATCCATTATTAACAGTAATTAATTTAGAATATTGTCACTTAAAAAAGGTATCACTAAACCTGAGTCACCTGACAAAGTAATGAGTCTGAATGGAACTAAGAAAGAGAAATTACTTAAGATGAACTAGTAGAGAAGGCTGAAAACTTGGTTTGGCTTTTCTTTGATATACTTCAAAGTGTTGGTTCACTATGGAATAAAATGATCAATAAATGACAATTTAATAACGTTTTCCTGACGTTTATACATGTAATGTCCAGTGGATCTTTTTGTAAAATATTATACATGTATGTATATTTTTTTTTTAAACTGAAACAAACCTTAACTCTAAAAAAATTCAGCTGAATTGACATCCATTGTTGACGGGATGCAGGATGACGTCCTTTCAAAAAATGACGTCATATATGGGAATTTTTTGTGGTTCGTATTCTACCTGGGGAGTGGTCTCTGCAATATTTTTGTTCTGGAGTTATTTTATACCAAAAAATCGATCATCAAAGAAAGCTCCATGAATGTTAATCGAGTGTTTGGTATTTGACATAATAAATTTCTGTTTGTTGAAAATATTAATAATTCCTTTCTTGGAGACTCTTTAATTAGACAGAGTAGTTAGCTTTCCAAGGATCATTCAATTAGCGATAACGAACATTTTCTCGATTTCATCGTGTTAGTTTTTTAGGGGGGGAAAAAAGAAACAAAAAACGTTACCTTTGTGAACCTAGCATTTCTCTCCCCCTTAAAAATGTTGCACTTCGATGCAGAAGAATGAAAAGTGAGGTAATAACGCGGGCTAAACCAAAAACTACGTTAAAAAAAGAGGCATTAAATCTTGCCCCAATACAATGTGTCCTCCCACCTGGCCATTTCATCTTAGTCAGCTGCAAGGGGTACGCTCATCAGTTAGAACGTGTTGACCCGTGGGCCCTAGGGCAAGGTAGATAAAGGACACCCTCCTTTTCGAGACATTCTTGGGCCTTCATTGTTGAGCCTCTCTGTTTTTCGCCCTGCTTGCTCTGGGCTGGGTCAGGATACTCGCCTCCTAACAAATTTCAAGATTTGTTTTCACCTGCTTATCATAATGGCAGGCGGGCATAAAAAATGAAAAACGATGGGGATATTTACGAAGAAATTTCTGCAATATTAACATCAGCTTCCTCGAGGACATTAAGCCACGTTGGGCGAGAAGGCTGGCATCAGGTGGAGCCACTGCAGGCTTGCATCTCTTGGGCATTGAAGTGCGCCATACTATTTAATCGAAACATTTAATTTAGCTCAATACCCTACTGCCTTTGCTGCCTTTAAGAGCGTCTACCAACGGGCATCTTTGAAGGCTATTCCTAACTGATAGTTTTTCACGTTTTGCTTCTACACTCCAAAGAACACGATATTGCCTTTTAAATTTTTTGAATACACTGCTTGTTATTTTTTAATTAAATTTGAAAACTAATTAGCGCCAGCGCTCCGTGAGAAAATAATCTAATTTTCAATTTTTTTCATGAAACGCTAGCACCTAACGCTAATTAGATTTAACATTCAATTAAAAAGATTAAGCAGCAGCATTTCAAAAAATGTAGAAGGCCCATTCGGTGGGGAATATCATGTTCTTTGGCGTGTAGAAGAAAATAATGAGAACTGTAACGGTTTGATCAGCAATAGCCTTCACAAAATGCCCATTGGATTTGTTCATGTGGTAGACCCCATGTGGTACCATGTGGTAGGTGCATAATGCTGCATTGTCTTGGCATGGTGTACTTCACTTTAGTCCATCATAAGCGAAATAGCTATAAAGGGCTATACATTCTGGATGTCTAAAAGCTGAAAATTAGGTGGGAGTTCTCAAAAATTGAACAATCATAAGTAGTATGGTACCCCCGTATAGTACATGTGGGTGGTAAAGGGGTGACGTCACCACCCACATATGCTGTGTTGGGTATCATTCTACTATCATGGAATTTCCATCATGGACTAGATCGGATGGGTATCAGAAAATTTGGGTCTCTAAATTATATTTGTCTTACATGAGAGTACAGTGAAACCTGTAAATAACAGAAACTCACTCATTGAATGACGATTTTGCGTAATTTTTATGGACATCATCCCGTTACCTAAAAGAGACTTCATTCATTGGTCATTCATTTCCAATTTAATGATACATTACAATGCTAAAAAGAACAATCTGTTTACAATTAAGACCTCAAATGACGTCATTTAAAAACCACCACATGTTATTGATCCATTAATATTCATTATTCAGGTGGAAAGTTCACTGCCTCATAAATTTATATTTATTGCTGACGTCAAGTTAGGGAAAATGAAACGTTATTTTAGGTTGATACTTGATGTCATTTTAAATGGGGAAAAAAGGACGACCCATTTTATGGACATTATGAAATCAGCTTTTGGCTTTTTTGTCCAAAAAAGGCCAAACAATAGTTACAAAATGTTCTCGCAAACCATAGAGGGTGCCTGGAGGATTTTCTCCACACTGGCAATTTCAAAATGAACTTCACCTCAGTGAGGAAAGTGGATTAACGAGTGTTTTTTTTTTATCTGTTTTTGTGAGAAGCGAATCTCCCCAACCTTGCTCTAAGCAATGCCGAGGAATCATTTTATACCGTGGTATTAAATTTATGCGCTTGATACAAAAAGAAAGGGTAAAAAAATAAGAGCTAAAATTAAAAGTCAGTCCTCCATAATTTGCAATATTTTCCCATCACAGACTTGTTGCGCCTCGGTCACACATTAAGTTCATTGGCCCTGAAACCAAACTTTTCGAAGTAATTCTTGGTTAAATATTTAGATATTAAACTTGTTTACGGCAAAAGCAAACACGTTTTTATCACCCAACAGAAATCGAATTATTTGCGCAAATAAATCACCCTCGTGTTTTTCAACCGATGCAGTTGGGTTTTTTTTTTTGTTTACAAAAAATGCACTATTTTCTCTTAATGATACTTTCTAGGGAATACAGATTCCCCATGGCTAATATTGGAGAACGTACGTTCAACTTTGGCGATATTTTGATAACGTATCGTTTATTGTATGCCCACGAAAAATGCGAAGGGAGTGCCCTCTGTCCAATCGCTGTTCTGCTCCAGGTGTCTCAGTGTATCCAAAGTTAAACTTTGATCGTGTATATTAAACATGACTGTTACTCAAATGTTGACGTAGCATCGGTTCATTTCCATTTCCATCAACGTAAAATCAATTCACTTTAACAATATGATGCCAGACAGTCACTGACGACAGCTCTTTCGTGCGCATGTTTATGTGTAATTGTATGTCCATGATAGCTTTTTACATGATAGCTAATTTCAACAAAGGGCTCCCACTGACCTGGAAAACTTCGAATTGTCAGGAAAGCAGTTACAACGAATAGTCAGGGATATTTCAAATCTTCATCAAACATTTGTTTGATACTGCTCAAAATTTATGCGGATTTCCCCTGTTTTTCAAAGCACACTTATAACTTATGAAATAATAAATAAAAACGTCAGTAATTGGTAACTTTTCTTTCCATTTTATTCTAAAACATTTTGTGATAGTCAGGACATTTTTTGAAATGACGTCGAATTTTAATTTTAATTTCTTCGTTTTAGGGCATTCAATTTTCGTCTTTAGAATTACCAAATCATTAGCGTGATATTAATTTACAAAATGACTTCATTTGATGTTTCTTCAGGAAACAGGATGCTATAATAGTAGGATGCTGCAGGGTGCTATAATAACCTTAGTGGCCGAAAATCTGAAATGTCCAGGAAGTTCACTAGTTCAGAATTTGTATTTCGCATTCCGGCACAAAGTCATGAACAGCAGAAAGAAAGGTTCAGTGTTTTTGGCATTGCATTTCAAATATGCAAGATGATCGATCAAGCACACATTTCTGCAAGTAATGTTTTCATATTTGCTATCGTGTTGGAAAACACCCACGATTTTTGCCCGGTTTTTTTCTTCTTCGTTTTTTTATTATTTTTATTTCTTTATTTCCTTAATCCTATTTATAATATCCCCACTTTCTGTAATTTTACAATGTCATTACGTGCGTGTGGTCTGTATGAAAACCATGATTTGAAATCGTAGATGGAAATCGCAACACACGAAATCAGTCAAACGTACAACTCACACAAATGCTTGCATGTCAAAAAATGAATGGATTTTTCTTCTTCCTTTTTTGAGAGCAAAAAAAATGATTTATGCAGAAATAGAAATATTATTACAAGAAAAGCTCAAAAATCGAATGAGGAGATTATGATAGGAATTTTGTACACCGTTGGTAATCCCAACTCATCCTCAATCATTATATAAGTCCTTACAAAATCAAAAGCAGACTTTTATATTATAGCACACTGACCAAAACTTCTTTAAAAACTTCATCACATTTAGGCATTTTTCAGCCAATTCGATATCTAATTTAACGACCTGTTAACAAAAGCGTTCTTAAATTACGCCATTTTACTGACTGATTTATTTGAGAATCTCATGTTAATTATAAGGCCAAAGATTGAATGATTTAAAACAGACTTCATGTTATATGGGAATGTCGTTATTTTTCTTGAAATGTGATGCTATGTTATTTATCATAGAAATCTTGATAGAAATAGGACGGCACACTCTGCCAGTTTTTAACCCTTTTCTTGATCAAAATGAAGTCAGTTTTTACAAATACATCAACTACAACGGCATCTTGACTAGCCTATTTGGATATGGTGTGGGTTTTGAAGGTTGTCCATTTCGGATGAAAAAGGGTCTATAGAAAGGGGTACACAATGTAACGTTCTTTATGGACGGCCCCTGCGTTTCTTACATCTTTGGATATTTATTTCTGTAATGTGCCCACCAGGGTCGTCAGGGTGGGCTATTTTATTATAATGAACGACGCATGTTGCATTAAATAGTTGCAGTTTTTTTTACGTAAACACGATTACAAAGTTAATTAAGAAAGGTTAAGGTTGGAAGTTGGCAAATGGCATTTAATGCACGCCTAGTATTTTTAATAACCACTCTGTTTTTTTATATTATAAAAATCCTATAACTGTTCGACCTCCAACGCAAGCGTGCTACGTGAAAGTCGCCTAAAATTCCTGTCCAAAATTAAAATTCATCCTTCAAAATGTAGGCCTGGCCGGCATCGTTACTCGTTGTGTGCGCTCAATACCCATGTCCTTAAATTAATGATTTATTAATATTTTTCCGATGTAAGTAGGCTCCCTGTTTGATATTTTGATACACGACAAACCCCCTGCAGCCACAAAATTCTTCAGTCATATTTGTGCGCATTGTTTCTAAATCTAGACAGACCTACTCCCAATTTAGATATTTTTATATAAGAGCAGGAATCTCTCTAATCTCATCTAGCTGAATTAATCTGTTGAATTAATTGCAAAAGAGAAGTTTTGTTGTTGAAATCGGTGGCCAGACGTCCTGAGGTTTCCTATTGTTTTATGCGCCTATTTGGCTATCTATTTTCTATTATAATGAATTAAAAATCATTCAGTTTTTAAAAAAGGGGTTAGATGTTGGCTTGAACCGTGATGCGAAATAGGCCAGAACTTTGGGTAACTTGAAAATAATTAGTCTGCAGATTGTAAACAAAATAGGTACAAAATAAGCACGTCGAAAACGTCACAAAAACAATGTTTGAATAATTAAAGGGGTTGGCGACCTACAAATACCGACGTTCTCCAACAATGATCTGATAATTTCGCTGTCTGATCCGTTTTTCAATTTCGAAATATATGAAATTCCACAACAGTTTTGTCAAACAAAACTGGAGTAAAAAAACTGCACATTGCAAACTACTGATGAACGAAATAAGGGTAGTAAGGAGCCGTCCAAAAAGACGTTCGTTTCGTTAGAAAGTGTACATTTGACCACATCCACCCTTTACTCCATTATTGTCTGAATCAGACCATTATGTTCCATGCAACATAAATGACGTTGCTTAATTTATTTCTATTTGATTTGGATATTGATTTTAAAAAAGGTGATGTTGTAATGTCCCAAACCTGTAGTGCTCTATTTGCACATAATGTGTAGTATATTAGTATATTCGTATATTTGTGTTCTTCTGATTATTAATAGTTCATTACACAGTGACGTCAATGGAGGACTTTTCTGCTGTCTGATAACTCTTCTGAGACTATTATCTTATAACATCATTAAATTGAAAGTGACTAATCAGTGACGTCTAGTTATGCAACAAATTGCCGTCCATTCCTTTATTGACGGCCTTTAATTGTTTGTGCATTGTCAATTCATGTGAAATATTAAACATTTCTATTTTCGTAGTTTATGCCGAAAATTCTGAAAGAACTACACAACTTAATACTTATTAAAATCGAGAAAAACTGAAAGACTTCAGAAATACTAAACCTTTAAAAGTAAAATTTGGAAAATGACTTCATATATTGCCCATTTCTGAACACGTTTCTATTTTAATTTTCTTTATTAATTGTTATGAATTCTCCAACAAATATGCCCCTCCCCCCCCCCCTCACTTATCAGTGTCAAATAACGACTAAATGGCCTACATGTGCATGTATAGTAGCAATTGTCTACACATTGCCACATCACGTTATTGAACCTAACTGCGAATTGCAAATGAAAATTAATAAACGTTAGCCTTCATCTATCTATTGTTTTTGGAGCGTGTTTCCACGTGTGCACATTGAAAAATTGGTGTTATTCGCTGGGGTTGTGCCAAAAAATGTTGAAACTTCAGTGAATGGAAAATTCTCCTCAATGAAACAGCGCATGCAGGTTTCTGATCCCAGCGCCCCTACTTTTCGTAATTTAAAATTGTTGGGCCTAGGTGTGTCGGGGGTTCATCATTTTCTGTCTTGTTTATTGCCGTCTACGTGGACAGGCCGGTGAGTCTTGATGCTTTTGAAAATGTTTTAAAGAAACCTGGCCTAGCATTTTTACGTTCCTCCCCTCCACCCACTTGTTTGCAGGAATTTGCGTGGGTGGGTTTTGATTTACGTCTAGCCTTCACATCCAAGGTCCTTCTACATTTTATAAGCCTTATCCGTTGCATATATTACACAGTTACACAAATAATACCAGTATTTGCCCACCTAGAATGATGGAGCAGTTTTAGTACATTCCTGCAACATTCTCAGCATTTAGGCCTGACTCAACTGAAGGTTGTTTTTGTGTGACGACTTCTTGTTTACTACTCGTGTGTCGTGAAATTCGTGAATCGAAGGTGGAAGTGGTCAATGACACATTTACATTGTAAATGCCAACCAATGGAAAGTGTTGGAAAGTTTGAGTAAAATAGGAACTCTTGAACTAAAGTGCTCCTAGACGTGATGGAGAATTCATCACGAATTTATCATACGAATTGGGAAATTTGGTGGCCGCATTTCGCTTGATGTGAAATTTCGTAGATGATAATTACTCCCCTCCATTAAAATTTGTCGAAGTTAGTTAAATTCAACTCGGAATCCTAATGCCAGTTAATAGTTGCCTTTTGTTACATGTAGGTGTGTGCATGTACCCTATTTATAAAGCCCACTATCCATTTCCCTCAAAAGGATGCTAAATTTTCTTTCCAGCGTAGAATTACTTGACCGCTAGGGAGGGATTTTTTTATATGATTCAGAAATTATAAATGAAATTTACAAATGAAAAGTAGAAATGAAATTATAATTTTAAAAAACCACTTAAAAAGTACTGTTCTGCAACCTTCGATGCCCATCTCCAGAAGTTTCATTGATTGAAGTTCAAGTGATTGAAAACTGGTATTTTGATTACTTATTTGCAATTAAATTGCCATTGTTGCAATTCAAAATATGGCTGAATGGTTTGTCAGATTTCTGTACTTTCTAGGAAATTAATTAAACTACAACTTGCCTGTTTTACTTTTAGCATTATTTGTGTATTGACACAATTGACACAAGTTAGTGTGAACACGTTTTTCCAAACCGGATCGGACATGAGGGATGGGGGGGTCTGAAAATCATGAAAATGTCAGGACGTCCTTTATGGATGGTGTTGTATGTAAAGTACATGATAATAAGTCACAATAATGCAAAAACGAATCAATGTCAAACAATCAAATGTTGAATTATTTGAATGCTTGGACAATGCATCCCCTAAAAGGTGCATTTTGAATTCCGTAAAATTGAAAACCGTTTCAGAAATGAATCTTCGGTTTCATGCAGTAGCTGATATCGAGAGCAATTAGGAAAGAATTCGGGGTTTTCATCCGTGACGGAATTTTCAACCTGGTTGACTCTGGCGATACAATCATTCGCACACATGGTCCCACCCTTACCAAAACCAAAACATAAGATACACTGGCGCATTGCGTCCTAATGTGCTCTCATTAATCATCTGTGCGCGCAATATGCAATTATCCAGAAGGTTTTTTTTGTTCAACTCTTGATTTATGCGCATTCGTTTGTGAATTTTGGATGCTTCGCTATGATGACAGATCATTTGTTTTCTTATTTTTTTCTGTTCGAAGGCGATCGGCAGTCTAAATTTTCAGAAATGTTCCCATGGAATTTGGCGTACCTTCGACGAAATATTTTGGGAAACGGAAAGAAATGCCACCTTCAGAGCTGCTAAGGCCGCAACAGGTTGTTGCGCTTGCTTGAGCACAGAGTCGAGTCGATCTAAATACTATCCCATTGACCCCGTTCATTCTGCGATTTTCACTTGGCAATCACAACACTGCACAAGTTTGTGCTTTGTGAAATGTTCTGCCCCCAGATCATTACGTGCCAGAAAGATGCTCACATTTTTCTCGATTTGATGTGGTAAAATTTCACTAAATTAAAGCTAAAATATACTCAATAAAATAGTGGCGAAAACTGAACAATAATCTGTCCCTGGTTATGACGTCATTTTCAGGTTATTTTTATAAAAATTACGAATGGATATCATACATGTATCTGCATTAGACGATCTATAGTAATGACAGCATTTATAATGACATTACCCGCAATCATTACTTTTCACATCATTACTGGCAATTATTGCGTGGTTATCTTACGTGATCATTACTGACGTCGTTCTCAGAATGTAACGTCATTAGTAATGACGTTACCAGTAATCAAAATAGTCCTTCAATACTCAAACTCAATTCACATGATCGCTGGCGAACTTTCCATTTCAATGTATCTTCATTTCTAATTATATTATCAGCAAAAATTACTTGTTTACATCGTTACTGGAAATCGTCGCATTTCAGTTTACCTTACATGTACGTGATCATTATTAACGTCATTCTCAGAAGGTAATGACATTAGTAATGATCGTGGGGGGTAAGAAAAATATTTTCAAATTTTCCCCCCCAAACATACAGTAGACATGTAGGTCTATACTATTTTTACTAACAACTTCCTCTGGTCTTCATATCAAACATTGTAAGTGCATTGCTTTTAACAGTGTTCTGTTATAAAACTGCCATTTCTTGGTCATTTTCTTCCATTATAATAACTATTTGTAATCAGCTTGTTTTTATTATTATGCGCTAAATGCCAACATTGCAGCATTATGAACTATTTTGTTTAATTAGCAAGCAATTTATGAAGCTAAAACAATGTACATGTAAGTGCATGGAATGATAGATAAAAATTCCATTCAGCATGACGTCATATGTTAAGACCAAAACTTGGCCATTTTAAATTACAAAACATTTATTTTATTTTCTCTGATTTTCAAACGAATGCTTCCTTTAATTGCCAAGTAACAACCACTAGGTGAAGAATGTGTTTGCCTTCATTGGTGTCGTTTTGGCCAAATCCCGACAACGCCTTTTTTAGGTGTTTCATTTCACTTTGTCAGTGGTGTCGTATTTCGTATGAAAGAATTTTGAGAATGAAAAAAAAATGGCGAAGCACACCTGTTTGAATCACGCAGGCTTACCGATAATCCGCGTAATCCCGAGCGCTCCCACTGGGCTCATTTCTATTTTCTTACCCTAAAAAGCTCGTTGACGTGCAAAAACCCTTTTTCTAACCATTAATTTAATCCGGTCTCTATTACTATGATAATGATGATATCGCTGTCTGGCGGACACCATCTTATTGTTTCAATTCCATCCTCGAAATTTCTTCTGGGCCTCAGCAACCTTTCTGTGAACCGAATTAGTTATGCGGCGTAAAAAAACCCAAGAATTTTATACAATGCTGGCCTGCTGGACGTTTCTCAATGAGGCAAAAAAAAAGCTTTATGAGGGCCAATTAGGAATCAACGCCTTGGAAAGCTAATTAAGCCAAAGACGTAACGCCATCTTAAGTGTGAATGAAGCAAGCAGCGTCTTGAGCTCTGCAGATAAGAAAAATGAGATAGAATTTCGCGATTATTTTTTGTTCGACAGGGTCTTCGATAATCATTATTTTTAACGAGGAACGGTTCAATTAGTGCTACGAATGAATGAAATGCGGAATTTGTCGATTTCAGCTATCATGGCCTAGTTGTAATCCTCAATTTTGATCTATAATTTCATTTGCCAAATTCGGTTGTTGAATTAATCTTAAATTTCTGATAAAATTTGTGCTTCTTCATTGGTTACATAGAGCTTTTTTCCATTTTTAACCTGGTGTAATGTAGGAATTCTTTCAATCTAACTAATATTAAGAGGCACATACTATTTATTTTCGAATATTGCGTTTCGTGCAATTCATAGAGCAACTTATAAATACGTCCCTTGCTTTTTATCCAAATTTTGCGTAATACAATTACAGATTTAAGCAAAACCCACATTTCGAAAATATTTGCTATGATGTATAAATCTTAATTAGTTTAGATGCTTGAAGAAATATTTGCTCAAAAGTACATGATGCGTTTAAATACTTTAATAAAAGATGATGCAGTGAAGTAAGTCATAGTTTCTTTATTATAATAAATTATAAGTTATTAAAAGAATAAAATAAATTCCACTAACCTTTGCCAATTCGCTCGGTCCTTGGTACATGTATATATTTCCATAAATTATCCTGCAGGATCCTGTTGTTAATTTCGTTACTAAGATTATCGATGGCACATACTCCGATGAATTTGATTTATCTTAGAAAACAATGCCCTTTGTGACATTCACCACCAAAAAAAACTTTCATCGCATGGCAATTGCACATTAAATGTTAAACGAATGATTCGTTTCTCTACCTGTTGACGACAGGTGGTTCGAAGTTGTGCCAGGTATAATTTCATTGTAATCACGGAATTATATTGGCACAGCTTTGTTGGCTCAGATGGTTCATGGAGGGAACTGGAAGCATAAATATGGCTAATTTGTGTCACATATCTATTCATAAATTTTAATAACAAATGAGAATTATTATGAAATTACTGGTTGACGTATTCAATGCATTTGAAATTTTGGACGTCAATACATCAAAATTTTGCGATATCGAATATAACGAATTATTCTGCGAATCGTCTCGACTTTCTATTCAGTGGTACTTTCATGGGTATGAAACACATTTTTTTGTGTATCGGACACCCTGTAGTTTAAACAACACAAAAAAAATTAAGCTAATCAGTTATTGGATCAAATCTTGGAACGATTAAATAGAACCAACAATGATTAATGTACAAGCTATTTTTTCCTAATTTTCGGTTGAAATGCTCAATTAAAACTAACTTAGTTGATTTATAGCGATTGAGTGGTATTTACAGTTTATCGATTCTGCAAGGAAAGAGCGAATTGCAACTGCATTCGCCCATATTTTCAATGATATGCAATGCTAAGTACTGGGTACCGACTGCTTTATCTGGTTTAAAAATACTGATGATCGATTAACTGAAGTGGAACCCGCCAGGTTAAATCTATGTCAAAATATCCTCAGAAATGTGGACCCGCCTTATTACTCAAGGCATTCATAACTAATTTTGCATTATAATAATATGCGGGATGAAACAGTGCATTTTTATGTACCAGCACTCCACTGGGAGAAATAATTATAATATAGAAAATCCCCAAAGGGCACTCTAGCTGACTTATACATCCTGCAAAACGAAGACAAATTATAGTCACAAGGTTAAAAGTTTCTAGCTTTTTTTATTATGTGGATTACACGAGTGACCTTCACAAGGTGAGGGTATTAAGAAAATAATCAAATATAGTTGTTTACATTGTAATGTACAAAAGTGCAATTCGCTCTTGGTCAGGGCATGATGACCGATGAACGACCTTCCCAGATTTACTTTAATAAATATTTACTAGGCGGTTTTGGAGAGCGATTTGTGATGTCAGTAGTTGGTCAAGCTGGCCATCAAAAGCTCCATCCTATTAAGAAAATTCTTTCCTTCCATCCTGTCCCAACGAATTTCTTTAAAATTACCACCCAAGTTCTCCCACCTCATGTCTTTTACCAACTGACCAGGATAAAAATCTTTCCGAGGTGCAGACTGGACGCTTATTTGCATCCCTGTCCCAGGGCCACATTTCACTGCGATTACTCTGAAAAATGACAATTTTGCATTAGTTCAAGTATGCTCATAACCATGTATTCCTCATGACTATGTGCCTTACCTGTCTCCTGCAGGGGATGCCAAGATGACCGAAGAAGCATTAGCCAGTGATTCTACGGTACCCACTCCCACGTGATTGCAACTGGACAAGATGTTCCATCCGATAAGTTTGCAAAGGGCTTGGACAGCAGTAACTTGATGTTGCGACATCTTAATGAGATACACAGTACACAGATCAGCAATATTTTACAACCATGATATTGTAAAGGAAAGCATTTTGGAACGAACGTTAAAGAGTGCCATTAACTCGAGTATAATGAACAATGGGAATTCTGACATAGAAGGCAAGTCCATATGCTATTCTTTTAAATGTTTCTGATAATTTACATAATGATCTACCGCACCTTGTGTAATATTGAATCCCATTGCAACTTAATTTTAAGAAACTCCAAGGAGTGGTGACAATTATTTGGATCAGATTTTACAAAAACTTAAACACAAATGGCTGATAGCATTACCATGTACAGTATTAGGTCTCGTAGCTCTTGTGGTTCATAGGATAACTCCATCACTCTGCCATCTTTAGAAATTGCTCGTAAAGTAACTTCGTTAACATGAATAATAAGAGATGTCCTGCAAAAACAATTTGGCTGTTTATCAAACATTGATGCATTTACTTGGCAGCATCACATAAATAGGTAATCTGTTTGCCTACCTGCACAACATTTCATAACCATGGGTTACAATGTAAATTTTCACGCAACTGTGGGTTGGGCTATTTAAACTATTCCAATGGGCCACGATTAGAGGGTCCTTAAGCTCTCTTGCCAAAGTATCGATCACATACATTGTCCTGAAACATTCATTTGTTTATTGAAATACATACCCAAAGGTTTTTTTGCTTAAAAGAATTTAGTTCCACTTGTAAACTTACCTGAGCCTTAAAACGACATGTTGAGCTTGTCTGACAATTTGTTCCAGTAAGGTTTCACTAGTAAAACATGGTGAAAAATTAATCAAGCTTTTGCTTTATCTAAATTTTAAACAGTTACATAAACTACTTCCAAGCACGTAGTATATAAAATTGTTTCACATTTACCTGTGAAACATTTCAGCCAATGTGTGTCTATCATGTGCCTCGGGACCAGCTAGTCTCCGTCTCTTACTCACTCCAAGGGTAGCAGTGGTAGGATGTGGCATTGGATGATGAGAATTCTTAAAGTGAACCTCGCGAAGCAATTGATGCAAAGAATGTTCTAGCACAAAGTTCAGGTCTCCTTTTTGCGGTGGCGGGATAGTCTAAAATTCAGAAAATTGCAAATTCTCAAATGTTGTAAAATTATTTTTGAAGCTTGAATATCAAACTACAATCAAGAACAAACAAATAGTAAACAAATTACCTTGCTATCTGGAGGTACACCATGACACAAACCAATGATGACTTGAATACCAGGAAACAACTGAAATAAAAATTTTTGATTCATGAAGATGTTAAAGAATAGCATTTAAGCAACAAAAATGGGTTTTTAGATTTACCGAAGTAGCTATTTGGTTACCAACAACCATATGAGGAATAGAGGCACGTAGCTGCACGGCTTCTTTGGCTAACTATAATAACATTACAGTATTAATATTTCATATTTCACTTACATAAAAAATTATAACAATTGCAAACTTCTTGGAAAAGAACATACATGGGCAAATAATTCTTTGCAAAATAAAACATTTTGAGCCTGTTCCAATTTTAATTGCCAATGAGCTGCAGGGGGCATGTGGGTATTTGATGCAGGTAAAATGGTTAAACGAGCATTGCAAAGTTTTTCTTGATCTGTAAGAAATGCAAAGAATTAAAAAAAATTACAATAAATAAGGCTCGTAACTATTTCAGAATTTTTTGATTTAATTGCATATTGACCTTTTTGGATGATCACTTGGATAAAACTACTTCCTTCCAATTCACTGGGTATGGTAACTTTAAGTACACTCATTGGTCTTGGTGTTTGTGGTTGTTGCTGCTGCTGTTGTTGTTGTTGTTGTTGATTGTGGTTTAAGTTTGCAAATGGCCTTGATACAGGAGAGTTTGGGGAAGGTGGACTTCCTGCACTAGGCTCACTTTTGCTTACTTCGAAAACACCAGACTGCCAAAATCTGGAGCCAGCTTTAAAAATTACATAAAATAACTGTGAATCAATTCAGAATTGTCCTTAATTTGTGAGTTAATTTAATAAGACAAACAATGGGTTTTGATAAGTCTAAACTTAAAAGGTAAATTTTGCATGCATACCAAGAATATCAAATGAATAAGCAATGGTTATTACACATGGTTTCCAAACGAATTACTCAAATTGACTGTTGCACACAACACTAATTTACAGAATTGTATTTGACATAATTACTTATGCACTCATTTGTACATTTAAAAAAAAACTAACCTGTCCTGTAGCTCAAATCGCCTAAGATAGTATTGCCAACTTTTTTTAATCTCCACTTCTGCCTTAAAGTCAGTAACTCCAAGTGAAAATCTGCCAATGCTCTACTTCTATTCATTTCAAAATGGGATATTCTTAAGCGTTCTGCTCCAGTTATTAGTATAGCAGCTGCTCCAGCTAAGGACTGTAAAGTTTCAAAGTTTCATGTGAGTAAATCTTGGATCAGACTTCTTAGGTTTTGCAATGCCACTCTTCAGAACTTTACTTGCCTTTTTCGTAGCTAGCATTTGTACAATAGGCCTTTGCTCGATATTTTCTTGGGAGACAGGATCCAAAACCAAATATTCCTTTTCTTTAGCAATGCTCAAGACGTCAGCTAGTACACAAACCTCTGTGTATGCGCTCCTATGAGGGGTAAATATTTAAATACTGTCTAGTTATGTGTTCAGAAATCCTGTTCACACTATGAGATCTTGGTCCCTACTGTAGTTTTGTCCTCACTGTTTCCCATGGCCATGCCGGTGGCTGGAAGGGGGTGAGCTCTTTTTCGGCTTCCTCGTCTGATTTTTCTTCGGTTATTGTCAGATCTTTCGTTCGCGGGCTCTCCTCGTCATCCACCTTCCCAAAATCTATTTTGTGGGCAAGCTTCGTGAGGTTTTCGGACATTGATAACGGTCTGCGATAGGTATACACATGGATTACAAAATGCAATTGTTTAACTCCATGTACGGCAGCTTTGGTAAGTCTCGGATGATATTATGATGATTATAAGATCGATATGGCAAGTTCATTGATTACTTACTGTTGATATATTTCTTGTCCATCGTAAGTAATTTCTTGAACTTGATGCTCAAATGCCACTTCGACGCTAATATCAACCGCATGCGCCATTTTCGGAGGGCTTTTTTTACTTGTGGCACACGCCGCACGTTCAGCCGACATATGACATGTAAGCCTACAGCCGACATAAGGTAAGCTGACAAACTTCAGACTGCTCGGGTTTATGTCGTCTGTGCATAGCCTCCTTTACGGCGCTCCGACACTTTTCGTGCAGTGCAGTAGCTCAAAAACTTAGTTCTTCCGGAGACAATTGTTCAGCATCATTTCGGCTAATTAATCAACGTAAATAACCGAAATTTGTTGTTGTTCGTATCTGGGTATATGTGTTTTGATGTCGTATTGTAATGCTGGTTGTTTATCGTAGCAATTACTCGGACTGCAGTTATTTTTAGGTGTGCTATCAATTCGATTTATTTTTATTCAAACAAGAAAATTCATTAGTGTTGATGAGTTTCCATGTGTTTTATTGAGCAACAAGTGGCAACCGTGAATAGAAGCGTAGCTAATGAATGTGTCTGCAGGTTACATGCTTCGTAATTTATTCGCCATTTACTCTAGACAGGAATATGATAACTAAGGATGAGTTTTGAATAGCAAATGTGCCACTGACAAGAGGCTGTTCACGTAGCATGTGCAAAGCAAGCAAAACCTGCATGAACATGATACACTTCCAAGTACATCTATTTAAAATGTTTTTGTTCATTGAGAACCGGTGTAAGCAAGTGTAACATTTCTATAAAAATACTGATGTTGGGGCTCTTCATACATGCAGGCTCATATCTGATGTCCTTTAATTCTACAGTATGTTTTGCATGATATTTTTTGTTGCAGATGATAAAAACTATTCAGGCATTGCGTTTGGTAAACAATACGGCCCCGTCAAATTTAAGGTTTATTCAAATTTCCTGTCTGCTTAACATCTCCCATACCGGCACCATGAACCGAGGAGCTTTGATAGTATTGGAAGGATGTGATCGATGTGGTAAATCCACTCAATCAAAGATGCTAGTAGAGTCTTTGAGACAGAAAGGAATTAAAACTGAACGTATGGCCTTTCCTGGTGAGCATATCAAAATGCTGAATGTGAATGTCTTGTGTGTAATTTAAATCTTGATACATTTGTTTTTCATTTACTCAAGATCGGTCAACTTTGATTGGATCACTTATTAGCAAATATTTGATGAGCAAAGAAAATTTAGAAGACCATGCAATTCACCTTTTGTTCACAGCTAACAGATGGGAATTAAAGTAAGCAAATCTTGCAGTTTATCTAGCATATTGATTTTGTAAATAGCAGGACAAGCACTTATTTCTTTTTGGATCATGATACAGTCGAACCTCGATAACTCAACTTCCTATAAGTCAAATAATCCGCTAACTCAAACTTTTAATCAAGTCCCG